>JAADXI010000143.1:0-38847 GCA_023337615.1 Pythium brachiatum | reverse complement strand
CGCCATGCTGACCAAGTCGCGCATCGTGGTGATGGACGAGGCCACGGCGTCGATCGACCACGCGACGGAGAAGAAGCTGCAGCACATGATCAACCGCGACTTCCAGCAGGCCACGGTGCTCACGATCGCACACCGCTTGGCGACGGTGCTGGACTCGGACCGCATCATGGTACTGAGCGACGGCCGCGTGGTGGAGTTTGATACGCCACGCAACTTGGTGAAGAACAAGGACGGCATGTTTTACGAGCTGGCGAAGGAAGGAGGCGTGCTGGAGACCATCCTGGCCAAGAAGTGAATAGACAATGGGCATCGATTGCTTCATGACCGAGACGACCTCGGTGTGTGTAGATAGGAATTGTACTGGAAATTTCCAAAATTGTTTGCTGATATTTTTGCTAGTTTCCGTCAAATTTCAATATTTCGCCTGAATTTGTGTGATTGGGCAGATAACGGGTATTTGGCAAAAATTGATTACCGTATTTTTGATATCCGCCATTCCACCATCAATATATTGGTCCACCGATTTACCCTAATCCAGTACTCCTCTGGTGTCCCCGGCAAGTTCACATCACTCTGCTGGTTGAACCCTCCCACCCACCAGCTCCAACACCAGTTTCCTCCTCCGCCGCCGCCATGGTGACGCCCTCCGCTCCTCTCCCGACGCCCGCGTCTCCTGCGGCTGCATCTCCTTCGTCCGCTGCACCGTCCTCCTCCTCCTCCTTCTCCTCCGCTGTGTCCGGCATCGAGCAGCAGGTCGCGCTCACGCCCGACGGCATCCACGTGTCTCCGCAAGACGCGCGCCAGTACAAGTACCTCACGCTGCCCAACGGGCTCCACGCGCTCGTGGTGTCGGACCCAGAGACCGAGAGCGCGTCCGCCGCCATGGATGTGCACGTGGGCTACCACTCGGACCCGGAGGAGCTACCGGGACTCGCGCATTTCTGCGAGCACATGCTGTTCCTGGGCACGCAAAAGTACCCGGACGAGAACTCGTACAGCGCGTTTCTCACGGCCCACGGCGGCAGCTCCAACGCGTTCACATCGGCACGCAACACCAACTACTTCTTCGACGTGGCGACGCCGCATCTCCACGAGGCGCTGGACCGCTTTGCGCAGTTTTTCCTCACGCCGCTGTTCACCGCCAGTGCTACAGACCGCGAGATGCACGCGGTGGACTCGGAAAACAAAAACTATCTACAGGACGACTACTGGCGCATCAACCAGACCCACCGCAGTCTCGGCAACACAAGCCATCCGTACCACAAGTTCGGCGTCGGCAATCTCCAGTCGTTACGTGATCTACCACTGGAGCAGGGCGTGGACGTGCGCCAGGCGCTGCTGCAGTACTACGAGACCTACTACTCGGCCAACATGATGCGGCTCGTGGTGTACGGTAAGGAAGACGTGGACACGCTCAGCCAGTGGGCCACGCAGATCTTCAGTGGCATCCGCCACAACGGACGCGCCGGCCCGCCTGAGTTTAAGGATGAACAGCCTTTCACGGACGAGCAGCTTGGTAGAAGACTCGAGGTCGTGCCGGTGAAAGACCTCAAGGTGATCGGCGTGACATGGCTGCTGCCGCCGCTGCGTGGGCCGCGCTACACGCAGCAGCAGACTTCGGTGATCTCGCATCTCATTGGCCACGAAGGCGAAGGCTCGTTGCTGTCGCTGCTCAAGAACCGCAACTGGGTCTCGTCGGTGAGCGTCGGCATCGAGGAAGAACACGACGAGTTCTCGCTGCTGCTGGTCAACTTTGACGCCACGGAGGAAGGTATGAAGCACGTGGACGAGATCGTGGAGGCGCTGTTCCAGTTCATCAAGCTGCTCCAGTCGCCAGGTGTTATGCCACTCGAGCACTGGCACTTCCAGGAGCTCCAGGATCTGGCGCTCATGCATTTCCTGTTCCAGAGTAAGCAGTCGCCGATCCACTTCACCAGCGGCGTCGCGGCCAACATGCAGAGCTTCGCCAAGCGCGATATCCTGTCGCAGGACACGCTGTTTTACCCGGCTGACACCACGCAGATCGCGGAGCTGCTGGCGCTCATGACCCCTCAGCGTATGAAGCTGCTGGTTGTGTGCAAGGACTTGGAGCCGCTCGCTGACAAGGAGGAGCGCTGGTACGGCACCAAGTACCGCGAAGCCGCTATCTCCCAGGAGCTGCTGGACAAGTGGTCCGCGACGCCGCTGAACGAAGAGCTCGCGCTGCCCAAGCCCAACGAGTTCGTCGCCTCGGACTTTTCGCTGATTGACAGGGAGAAGGTCGCCAGTTATGCGGGCGAGCCGCGACGAATCCGCGACGACAAGTGGTGCCGCGTGTGGTACAAGCCCGACGTTCACTTCAAGAAGCCACGTACGCACGCTGCGCTCACGTTCTACTCGCCGTTCGTGAACGACTCTGCGTTGGCGTTTGTGCTGTCGGATCTCGTGGTCGCCTGTGTGCAGGATGTGCTCACTGAGTACTCGTACGACGCGTCGCTCGCAGGTATGCACTACGATCTGGCTGTGCAAGGCCACTGCATCCACTTGGGAGCCGTGGGTTTCAGCGCCAAGATGGACGTGCTGGTGCTTCGTATTGTGGAGACCATCGCGACGTTATCAGAGACCTTGCCTGAAGAGATCTTCGAGCGTGTACACCAGCAGGCGCGTCGCTCGTACGAGAATATGAAGTTCGACGAAGCCTTCCGCTTGGCCATGCACGACACCACTACCATTATGCAGGAGGCGTCCTGGTCCACAGACGAGCTGGTCACGGCCATCACGATGGTCGAAGGCGACGTCGGCATGGTGCGTCGCCACGCTGCCAAGATCTTCGAGCAGGTCTACATCGAAGCGCTGATGTACGGCAACCTGTATGAAGATGCTGCGCTCGCCATGGTCCAGCAGGTCCACACGCGACTGACGACGGCGACGCCTTCACGACGCAGTCTGCCTGTGCTTGCGTCGCAGCACACCAAGTGGCTGCCGCGCCAGCTTCGTCTCCCCACGCAGAGCGAGAGCGTGCTGCGCCGCTCGCACCCGAACGCAGACAACCTCAACTGCGCGCTCGACGTCGTGTTCCAGATCGGTCGTGAGACGTTGCGCGACCGCGTCGTGCTCGCCGTGTTCTCGCAACTCACGAACGAACCGCTGTTCAACACGCTGCGAACCAAGGAGCAGCTCGGGTACACAGTGTTCTCCACGCCCTCGCGCCAAAGCGGCGTCCAGTGGTTCCGCGTGATCATCCAGTCCAACGTCGCGGCGCCCGAGTATCTCGACCAGCGACTGAGCGCGTTCCTCGTGGAGATGCGGCGGTTCATCGCCTACGAAATGACGGACGAGCAGCTGCAGAAGTACATCCAAGCGATCGTGAAAGAGTACACGGAGAAGCCCAAGAGCCAGGAAGAGCAGGTCCAGGGGCTCAGCGTGGAGATCGCGATCCGCGAGTACGCGTTCGACCGCAAGCAGAAGCTAGCGAAGCTCGTTGCAACGGTGCAGCGCAGCGATGTGCTCGCGTTCTTCGACACGTACATCGCCGAGCAGGCGCTGCAGCGCAAGAAGCTCAGCGTGCGCATCTACGGCGGCACGTTCACTGTCCCCACGCTGTCGTCCAGCGGCGCGAGTGCGTTCAGTGGACACGCGCAGACGACGCTCGTGGCCGCAATGGCACTGCTGTCCTCGACACAGCAGCAGCCCAAGCCCAAGGAGATCGCGATCGCGGACATTGCGGCGTTCAAACAGAGCCAGTGTCTCTACAGCCTTCCGTCGCCCACCCAGAGTCCGTTGTGATCAGCTGTCGGTCGGTATCCCCGAACAACACTAGACAAGTACCAACCAGGTAACAGGGATTTAGATTTATTGTGTGCGCAACATGAGCCTAGACCATGCCGTGGTACGGCTTGCCGATGAACTGGAACATGAGCAGCGCGATGATGCCCGTGATGACTGTGCTGATGATCGAGATGTTGTTGCGCAGGAACTGGCGCGCCGGACTCAGCTGCTGCTCCTGGTTGTTGGGCTGCTGGTTGGATTGCTGCTGCTGATTCGCAGCTGCTGGCTTGGGCGGCGCCAGCTTCGAGTAGAGCTGCTTCTCGCGCGCGCGGTGCGCCTCCTTCTTGGCCTTGACCTTGCCCACCATGTCGCGGAACTTGGCGGTGTTGGGCTCGAGCGTGATCGCGCGCTTGAGAAACGCCGTGGCCTCGTCAAAGTCGTTCTCGTCCAGCGCGATCTGGGCTACGCGGTACAGCGCCTTGACGTTGCTCGCGTCGATCTGCAGCACCTCGAGACTCGACTGCTTGGCCTCCTTGTGCTGCTTGAGCTTGTGCTGCACGTTCGCCACGTTGTTGCCCAGCGCCACGAGCAGCGCCTTGCACTGCTTGGCCTCCTCGCTCTCTTCCTGGTCCTTCTCCTCCTCGCCTTCCTTGGGCTCGTCACGCTCCCACGACTCGAGGATCTTGAGCGCGCGCTTGTACAGCTTGGCGGCCTGGTCGTAGTTATCCTCCTTGTAGAAGCGGTTGCCGCTCTCTTTCTTCTTCGTGGCCTCCACGAGCAGCTCCGCCGACGTCATCTCCGCCGTGATGCGCTTGCCCACACGCAGCAACTCCACAAACAACTTGAGCGGCGCATTGGGCGGCACGTCCGGCGCGCGGCCCTTGTC
This sequence comes from Pythium brachiatum, assembly GCA_023337615.1. Lineage (NCBI taxonomy): Eukaryota > Oomycota > Peronosporomycetes > Pythiales > Pythiaceae > Pythium > Pythium brachiatum. The sequence goes on along the minus strand of JAADXI010000143.1, from coordinate 34,214 downwards.
GCCGTACGCAAAGCGCGCCTCACAACGCACTTCCTGCGCTTCGCCCACACGCATCATCTTGGCCGACAGCTCCAGTGCTGCATATGATACGTAAAACCAAAATGAGAACGTACAGTCAGTCACGGTCTCACTTACGGAGCTTTGTACATGGAGAGATTCCCACGCGTACCAGGCATGACTTCGCCATCGCCGATGCGGAACTGGCGCACCTGGTCGTCGGCGATCAGCTTATCGCTCTCCAGCAGCCGCTCCGAGTACCGCACCGTCACTTCTTCGCCGAATTCTGTATGGGAAACATGAACAATATTAGCCAACTGAGAATGGGAATTGCGCGGCTTCTATTGCGCTGTTGGAAATGGGAGCGCCACGCACCGGCCTGCGCGCCTTCGGTGCGCGTAGCCAGGCGACGGAAGATGCCGCCACTGCCCAGCAAGTCCTCGAAATGCTCGCGCTCGTGCTCCGGAATCGTGAGCCCCATTCTTGCTTCGAGTGTCGTATCGTCACGTGGCTCAAATGGCGACATGAGCTGGTGATGACTGTGGTGATTCGCCCCTCAATAGTGGACTCCCTACGGCTAATTGAGAAGTTATCCTCAAACAATCTGTCTATTGACGTCAATTATTATACACAGATTAATTACGGATCTAGCCGATGGCTACATTCTCCACTGATCGTCATGGCATGTGCCTTTCTGGACAGTTCTTCTTCTTGTGGTCTGTACTGCCACAGACCCAGCACCGGCACTGCTTGACATGACGGCCTTGTCCTCGGCTTCCATATCCACTTCCAGCCGCCTCACGCTGAGCCCAGAGTTCAGCAAAGCGTCGGATCTTCTCCCCAACAGCCTCCGGGTCGCAACAGAGTGTCTCGCTGTCGCAGCTCACGACGAAGTCCAGGTACTGGAACTCCTCGATCTCTCTTGGGAGGCTGTCGAGGAGGAAGCCCACCATTTGGATCGTGTGGACGCGGAACTGCAGGTCCTGCAGCTCATCTCGCTTGGAAAACATCTCAGTGACGTGCGCGTCCGCGTCACCTGCTCGCTCGAGCCTCATCGCCCCCAGCTCCCTGAGGAGCCGACGGATGTCGAGTGCGCGTAGGTTCACGTTGTTCGTGTGCTCGTATATCTCGACCAGAGCCTTCCACATCTCTGGCGCAGTGCGCACATCGTAGATCATCATCAGGATGTGGGAGGGGATGGACGTGCCGATAAACCGCATCGCCCGCGCTTGCTTCCTGTCGTACTCCTCTTGCTCTTCGCTGTCTGTGAGCGTCGCTCTCTCAAGCGTGCCCATCACGATATCCGTGAGCTCGTGCCGCTTGAAACACGCCAGCATCGTCAACTTTGTACGGCCACCAGTGCTTGCCGTCCCAGTTCTTGGGCAAACCCTCCGTCGTCAACTTGAGTCCGTCACCAGTCATGGTCTCGCGTACTTATCGTAAGTTTGAACACTGGACCAGTTTATCAATGACCCAGGCGCACGCCGTTCGAGCAGTCGCTCTGCGATGTCGCTTGAAGTCGCATCGTCGCTCGTCCAACATCCTACTACCGGTACAACATAGTACGACGTAGTTGTGTACAGCACAAAAACTAATGCGGAAGCCCCAGTGTCGTCTGTAAATGAAAGCGTTCCTTTATTTGATGTGGTTTTTTACCACGGATACAACCCGATGAGGCGTGCGCCTAGCGCGGAGAAGTGGTGCTGTGAGTACTGTTCTTCGACCTGCTGATCGCCTAGCGCCTTCTGCCAGTGGTCGGCAGGCAGCAGGCGATGCGTGTAGCGTCGTAGCTGCTCCTGCGCGTAGCGTTCGTTCTCCGGCACGCGTGGCAACAAGCCCGTGTAGATCACTTCACGTGGCACGCTGCCCGTGTGTTTGTAGCTGTTGGCGTGCGGCAGCCGCCAGTCAAAGAAGATCACACTGCCGGCCGTGGCGCCGATATGCTGGTAGCGACCGATCAGCTCGCGGTCTTCCTGCATGCGCAGCGGCGAGAAGTCGCCCAGACACACTGGCGGACGCTGGTCCATTGTCTCCTGTGCCAGTGGCTGAACAGCAAAGTACTGAGCAAACTCCTTGTGGAAGCCCGGGACGCACTCGAAGCCGCCGGTGTTGGGCTCGAGGTTGTCCGTGAGTACCGTGATACACTGGATGGGCCGCCACCGCGGGATCTCCTTCTCGGACTCGTACGGCCGCGTGGGACACAGATCCAGATGCGGCGTCAGCGACCGCTGCATGTTCTTGCGCTTCTTCTTGGACGCGCCGTCCGCGTGGAGCTGCGAGATCGCGTCAGGCACGCGGTAGCACACGCGGTTAATGTACATGAAGCCCTGCTTGCCGTTGAACGCGCCGTGCGGATGAGAAAAGTCAGCGTGGTTACACGCATATGTGGCGCTCCACAGATCCGTCATCGCTGCGAACACACGCTCGTGCTGCGCGACTTGGAGCCGCCACGACGGATAAAACAGATCCAATATGCCACCGGCGCCGCCCGTGCTGGAGAGCTTCTTGAGGTTGTGGCCCGTTTCTTCCAGGTTCTCATGGTCCTATTACAACACACATGCTCCACGCATTAGCACAGCTATTTTGCTCTTTGAAGTGCTGGAAGAGCGTGCGTACCACGCTGTATTTGGTCAATTCACCGTGGAGACCGGCGCGCGCCGTTGCGATTTCCTCCGGCGTGAGAACGTTCGGCACCACCAACACGCCGTTGAGCAGGAAGTGATCGATCTGCGCGTCCGTTAGCATTCGCTGCGGCACCGCAGGAGCCTCTGCGTCGCCCGTCACGGCCGCGAACTCCGCGTCCATTTTCCAGCAACCGGTGATCCGCTCGTCGAATGGCTACCATGTCACACCTTAAGGACACAGTTAGAACCTCATTTCTATCCTAGAGCCTCTACGAACTGATATGATTGTCAAAAACGTCGTATCAATTTTTCCTAGCTGGCACCGATCAAATGCGATATCATTTTTCACAGTTATGTAGCCATCTCCCCCCACAACCGTGGTCCCACGGACTCATTCACTTACGCCGACACGACCATGCGCAGCAGCTTCTGGGTCTTCTCCTCGTTCTTGGCGATGGTGCCCTTGAGCGTGTTGATCTTGTGGACCTGCTCCTTGATCAGCTCGTCCACTTCCAGCAGTGCGACCTGCAGCGGCTGCAGCGCTTCGTCCGTTTTCTTCTTCTCCTCTTCGTACACTTCGCACTTCTTCTCGTACTCCTTTTTCCACTTGTCCATCTCCTTGGTCATGGCCTCCAAGTCCTCGTGGACAAACTCAATAGCCTTTCCCATAGGTAACGTGGCCTGGCAGATCTTCTGGATGTTGCCACGCAGCTCATTCATCTCCGACACCGACGACGCCGCGCTCTTGGATTTGTCCTTGAATGACTTCTTCCGACGGCCCAAGCGGATGCCCGTCTCGCTTTCCAGCGTGGGGCCACCGGCGCTTTCCTTGGCGTCTTCATCTTCGCGTTCTTTGCGCGCGGCTTCCTCGTTCTTGAGAATCTCACGCACGAGACGGCCGTGCTGGGACCCATCGTCAGCGTTGTGGGTGGACGATGAGCTAGAAGGACGGCTGCCGCCATTGTTGCTGTTGTTATCGCCTGCTCCTCCTCCGCCCTCGTCGTCACTGTCGGCGTTATCACCGTCTTTCATAATACCAGCCACAGCGGCGACCTTGGTGTCGGCCACGAGCATGCGTCCGACCTCCGTCACGTTTTCCTTGAGCTTTGGTGGGCGGCGACGCGCTGTCGTTGGACGCGACGTTCGCGATGTGCCAAAGCCACCGCTCGTGCCTGGGGCTTGTGTGGTTCCTGCGTCGTCATCGTTATCGCCTGCGGATCCCTTGGCTTCGCTGGACGGGAAGCGTAAGTTTCCACCGTCGTCATCATCGTCCGCAGCAGGCGCCTTAGTGGCTTTCATCGGCGCGACAAAGCCTCCAGGAGCGACCGCAGGGTCCTTGGCTTCCTTCTCTCGCGACTTGGACTCTTGCGGGGTCGTCGAGCGCGACGATAGCTTAACTTCCGGCGTCGCCTCACGCTCCGTCGCGGCCGCGGCCTTCGTGCTGCTGGAAGCACTCGTGGGCTTCTTGGCTCCAGCGCTCGACGCTCGCAGTGCAATATCTCCAGCCAACACACGCTGCACCGCATCCGCAGAACTGCCGTGGCGACACGCGACGGCCAGTAGCTGCAGGAACTTGTTGGTCTCCTCCGGTTCCAGGCCCGCCACGATCTTGGCCGGCTTGGCTTCGATCTCAATGTTCAAATGGACGCTCACACACGAGATGATCTTGGCCAAGTAGTCGATCTTGGGCTGCTTCTCCTTGATCGTGTTCGAGTCCAGCTCCTCCGCATTGTACAAACCTTCCGCAAAGCCTGTGACGCGTGTGATCTCGCAGAATATATCGTGGAGGAACCGGAAGGGCGGCTTGCTCAATAGCTTGACGGCCATCTTGGGTTTCGAGATGATCTTCTCCATAACATCTTTGGTCTTTTCAAAGTCGCTGTTGCACTCGCGGATCTGCTGCTGCACGGCGTCGTCCAACTCGTTGTTATCTGGCTGTGTCTTCTTCCGCGACGCTGTCGCTGCTGCAGCCGCAGTCTCCGCCTTGGCCTCGGCCTTGGATCTGTTGGTCTCGCTCTCCTGGCGCTGGAGCTCCGCCTTCTTCTCCGCCTCCATCTGCTCTCGCTTGGCTCGTTCCTTGGCTTTTGCCTCCGCTGCTGCTGCTTTATCCGCGTCTGACGGCGTGTTGCTCTTCTCCTTCGACGACGGTCGGGAGCCTGTCGACTCGGAGCTCTTGGCTTCTGCCTGCGGTGGAGACGCTGCTCCTCCAGCTGCAGGGATGACCGCCATGCCCCCGTCCGGCGTGAGCGACGGCACTTTGCTCAGCGTCTTCTGGACAGCTTTCATCCAATCCAGAGACGAATTGGACGCCGCCTTTGCCAGATCCTGCAAGAAGATGTTGGTGTTCTCGGCTTCCAGACCCGCGACGATCTTGGCCGAGCGTACGTCCACTTCTTTGCCCAATGCGAAGCCCACACACACGATCATCTTGTCCAGATACGCGGTCTTCTGGTTCTTTTCCTTGACGTTTGCGGAGTCCAACTCAAATTCATTGTACAGGTCCTTGCCGAAGCCCGTGGCCGTCGTGAGCGCCGAGAAAATGTCATGGATGAAGCGGAACGGCGGCTTGCTCAGCAGCTTCTCGGCCAGCTTGGGTTTGGCGATCAGCGGCTGCAGCAGCTCCTGCGTCTTAGGGATCAACGCCTCCAGTGTCACGTCACCCATCGTTCCTCAGTAGCTCTGTGTGTCTCTGTGGATTCTCTGGGGACTGGAACAAGCGAGCTCGTGAGCTTGAAGCGATCATTCCCGCAGGGGTCGCGAAACGACGCGGTGTGGTGTGGTCCACCTATGTTAATACTCTACTCCATACTATCAGGACCGTACCTAGTTTACCGTGGCACACCCACCTAATATTCGGATCTGGTTGCGGGAACAGAGCTCTTGGTTTGGAAAGTAATCACCAGCTTCTGCAACGGCCAGTTTCCTGGTTGAGGTTTCTACTCGAAGCTACGAAGCAGCTGGAAGCATTCCCACGACAGGACAGGCGCCGTCTTCGAGGCTACCAGAGGACGCGCGACAGCAGACGACTGCAGCTAGTGGCGTGGCCGTAGACTGCGATCTTACACAGCGACAGTCGCGTGCTGAAGAGCTGCTCGTTGTCGCGAAGCAAGCGCGTTTATTGCGCCATTAACCGCGTCATACTCGTCCCCAATCGACGAGCACAATCCCCACAATGCTGACCGTTCTACAGGCAGCAGCGGTGGCGCTGCTGCTGTTCCTCGTGCTCATCATTCTCAACGCGCGTGTCCGCAAGCAAGTGCTGATCTTCACCACCTACGTGTCGCTCACGGGCTGGTACTACTACCGCAAATGGGAGAAAAGCCACAGCTCCCCGAGCTCGCGGCCCAAGTCCCGTGCGTCGGGCACACGCAAGAAGCGCACACAGAACGACTCGGACACGGACGTGCGATTCTTTGAGCCGCCAGACAAAGTGCTGCAGGAAGAGCTGGACCGCGCGTCGGAAAACTCGTACCGCGTGAGTGAGTCGAGCTCCAGCGGCCACAGCGAAGACCGCACGCGCAGCAGCAAGAAGGGCGGTCTGCTGGGCAAACTACGCAAGGAGAAGGTGGAGTCCACGGCGGAGTCGGTCTCGTCGTCGCAGCGGTCGGAGACCAGCAGTGTGTCGAGTGCGTCGCGACGAACGTACAGCGGACGCAAGAAGCCGGCGACGTGGGGCGAGTAAAGCGGCGAAAGAAACGAGTCCAACGTACCCCAGAGAAGGATATTTTACAGCGCTGGCAGTGGAGTGCAAGTAGCGAGTACTGGCGATGCAAAGCCTGCTGATAATGGAGATATACTGCCGTGAGCATTGCGTAGAGGGACGTGATCTTCATCCATGTGCAGGCCGCACCCACAACGAAATGAGTGTCCTACACCAACACTCTGTGTCAGTTTCATTTCATCCAATCATAATCGATTTATGAATAGTATAAGCTAATCAGAAGCGTAGCTCTTCGGAATTGGGGAAGAAATCACTCTGGCAAACCCATTATTCCGTATTTTGACGTCCCACGCACACGCACACGCACCACCACGCGCGCCGTGCCCCGTAGAGCATGATGTTCGGCTTCGACGTGAACAAGCTCAAGCCTAACTTGAAGATGGCGGTGCACCGCATTGGCATCGTGAAAAACAAGAAGAAGAACACGACGGTGGCCGTGCGCCGCGAGATCGCGAATCTGCTGGGCGATGGCAAAGAGGAGAAGGCGCGCATCCGCGTACGTACACGTTCTTCGGAGTCAAGATGTAGTGGGCATCGTGTGGTTCTGACTGTGATTGTGGTGAGTCGTACAGGTGGAAGGCATCATCCGCGACGACTTCACGATCGAGGGATACGAGATCATCGAGCTGCTGTGTGAGCTGGTCGCTGAGCGAGCTGTGCGTCACCATTATTGGTAGTTTATGTGGGTGCGCATCACGCTTACTCTACAGTGATTGCATGTGTAGAACTTGGTCAAAACGGAGCGAGAGTGTCCGTACGACATGCGTGAGGCGGTGTGCACGCTGATCTGGGCAGCGAACCGAACGGAGATCCCAGAGTTGACAGAGGTACGGAAGGCGTTTCGTAGATGGCGGCTTCTTCGAGATCCCGTTTTGCTGATATGGTGTATCATCATTTGCTCAGGTCAAGAAGCAATTGACAAAGAAATACGGACAGGACTTTGCTGCGGCTGCTGTGCGAAATGTCGACGGTTGTGTGAACGAACGCGTGATGCAGAAGCTCAGCGTACAGGTAAAGCGTTTTGCAGCTCATGTATCCACACTAGTGAGCTGCCCGTACTCACATTCAACGTCTGCCTTAGCCTCCGAGCGCGTACCTGGTCGTCAATTACATGAAAGAGATCGCGAAGCAGTTCAAAGTCGACTGGGAACCGGACGAGTCCGCGATTGCCGATCCGTTGGCCCCCATCCCAGCGCCCACTGGCGCGACTGTTGCGAACGCCGGAGTATCTGGGCCTGACTTCGCCGCTCTATATGCCGCGGTGCGTTGCATCAGCTTGGTCTTCCACCAAAGCACACTTATCTCACGGTCTCTTCATTTTGCACAGGCTCCTCCTCCAGGCAAGATCCCTTCGGCTCTCCCAAGCTTACCCACTGTTGCACCAAGCGACGCCTACGGCTCCACACTCCCTCCTCCACCAGCCCAATACGTGCCGCCGCCTTCCGCACCTGCGCCGCCTGCTCACCAGTCCTACCAGATGCGAGCACCGCCTCAGGCACCAGCGTACACAGCTCCTCACCACGCTCCTCCGCCTACAGCTCCGCAGCCTCCGCCAGCAGCTGCATCTTCTAACAACAGTGCAGACGGTGTTCCAGACTTTGACGAGCTCACTGCGCGATTCGATCGCCTGCGGAAACGTCAGGACCAAGGCTCCACGTCGTTCACGTTTTGAGTCGGGAGCAGTTCGTTGCCTGGTGCAATTCAGTCTTCAAGCAGTCAGCGCCGCACACGTCGCAGATTCACGACGGAGGTTCCGGTACCATAGAACAGGTACACCGTACCTCTTTTCAAACGGCAAATAACCTTATCACCTCACATTCTGCGAATCTATTTACACAGGTATCACTCCATAGACTTGGTTGGTATTTTCTACATTTGTGCTGACCGCGAATAACCTCTTTATCTATTATCAGAGGTACCTCCCATCGTTCCCGCCCTTTATAACAACACCCACCCGTTCTTTCCGCTCGTTTTCCCATGTTTGTTCTCGCCCGAACACAAGAGCGATAACAACACGCCGCACGTCTAACAAACAAACTGCTCCGGTCCGAACCAAGATCCGATACGAACTCCCAGCAGCGACAGCTCACCAAATAGAAAGGCAACAACCATGGGCCGCGGATGCACCATGGACGAGTGGGTCCACTTCGAGCGTCTGCCCGACGAAGGGCGCGTGCCCAACTCCTCGTACTGGTACGTGCACTGCCGCCACTGCGCGCGCGGCTACGAGCAGAAGCAGCTCGTGAACGCACCGGCTAAGCTCACGGGCCGCCGCTCCGCCATGAAGGCACATCTCAAGGTGTGTCCTATGTACGCCACGCAGTACAAGATGGAGCAGCGCGCGCTGGCGGCGGCGGCAGCGGCAGTGGCGGCGACCACCGCGACGACGGCGACTGCCCACGTGCCCAGTGACGCGGTTGCAGCGGCTGAAGATTCGCTGGCGGCGAGTGACGCGGCGGCTGGAGTCACGACCACAACTGGTGAGGATGACATCACGATCAGCCACGGCAACAACGTGGTGATGGCGGCAGCTGCGGTGTCGCCTATGGTCGGCACTGTGACGATCAAGACCCAGAGCGGAGAGAAGCGCAAGCGTCGTGGAGAAGACGTGGAAGCCAGTGGGCCACGTGGCGGCCGCGGCAAGCACTGCATGATGGAAGAATGGGAGCACTTTATCCGACTCCAGGATGAAGGCTACATCGGCAAGTCTAACTTCTTCTACGCGATGTGCCGCCACTGCCAGGCTGCTCATGACGAAGCGCCTGAGGACAAGAAAGCCTTGATGGTGCCGGAGAAGATGGTCGGACGCCGTGAGAAGATGCGCAAGCACTTGTCCACGTGCCCGTACTTCAAGGGAGAGCTTCCATCGCTCGACCGTCGCACGCAGGTCCGCACGGGAGGCCCCGGTGCGTTCCTGCCGCTACCGACTGCCGAAGGAATCAAGATGGTGCCAGCCAGTGCGCTGGCATCCGCAGCAGCTATTGAAGCGGCCGGGCTCAGCGCCCACGTTGGTCTCAGTGGAGCTAGCACGCCGCTAGGAGATGCTGCGGCTGAAGGCCAGACGACTTCCGCACGACTGGCACTGGACGAGTGGCAGTACTTCACGCGCCTGCAGCGCAAGAAGGACAGTGCGTACTACTTCGCGCGATGCAACTTCTGCCAGCAGGCGTTTGACAACGCGCCGGACGCACTCAAGAACTCGATGTCGCCGACGGTTGTGATGGGCCGCAAGTCGAACATGCAGACACATTTGGCCAAGTGCCCCTACGTGCCCAAGGACGCTGTGCTGTTCAGTGGCAAGTCGCTGACTATGGGCGGTGGTGCGGTGTATACATCCACCGCGACGCGTGACGACTACGCGGCTGCATCCAAGCGGTTCAAGATGGTTGGTCAGCTGGACACTGGCTCAGCGTCGCTCCACTTGATCATGATGGAGTTCCTGATCCAGCACCGCCTGCCGTTCGAGTGGGTGGACACCGCGAGTGCTCGCAAGCTGTTGCGACTCTCGGCTGTGGGCGCCAATGTCAACACGAACCTCGTGCCTACGAGCGAGGAGCTGCGCGGCCCCGTGCTGGACGAGCTCGTGCGGAACGAGTACCAGCCAGGCGTCGAGCGACTCAAGCAGACCGTGACGCTGCCGTCGACGGCCGGTGAGGCCGAGGATGCGGCCTCCGTGTCGACGACTGTTCCCCTCCCAGTGGTGATCAAGCTCGCTGTGTCCGCGACGGAAGACGAAGTCCCCACGGTCGACTGTGTCGTCAGTGCCAATGGAGTCTCGCTGCCATTGGAGTACGTGATCTCTGAGAAGGAGGAGATCTCTCTGGAGGACGACAGCCTGGTCGCAGGCGTCGCCTCATGCGTTCAGTTCTACCACGGCCTCGAAGTGGCTCGGCATCTCACATCGCAGCTGCAGCGCCTGCAGGAGGACGTCCAGGTGCCATCGGGCATCATCGTGGTATCACCGAGTCCCGTGTTGAGTCGTGCCGTCGGACTGCTACGCGCACGCGTCCCAAGCGTCTCGTGTGTGTGGAATCTGGATGACATCGTCACTTTCTGTGCGCGGAAGGCACTCAGCAACACGCATATCGCTTCGGTTGTGGACGCTTCCGTCGCGCTATGGCGTAGCCCTGAGCTCCCGGCCGCGTTGGCGGAAACAGCCCAGCCTTTGAGTGTTTCTGGCAGCGACTGGAAGTCGTTCTCAGCTATTGCACAGGAGCTGTTGAGTGACCAGCTCAGCAGCCTCGTCGAAGGCAAGGTCGCGCGTGATGAACTGCTGCGCGTGGGCAACCTCTTTCGCGTGTTGACCTCGGTCCACTCCACCGCGGCGCCGGACTCGCGCGTGACGCTCGCTGACACGCTCACGCACTTGGCGACGCTCTACACTGTCGCCGACGGCTTTGAAGACGTCCAGCGCGCACTGGAAGCCGCGTGGAATGCGTCGGAGCAGCCGCTGATCCTGCTCGCACACGCGTTGCACCCGCACTTGCGTCTCCGTGGCGTCGCGCAGACCGACCTGACCAAGCTCAGCGTGCTCAGCGACCTGGCTGTGGCGTACTTCTCGCAGTTCTTCGGCGGCCGCAAACCGCTTTCGCTGCGTGGCGACGTGACGTCGTTCCTGCACATGTCCCAGTCCGTATTCGCGGACTCTTTCATCAGTGAATTCCCGCTGACCGACGACTACTACCGCTACTTGCGCGACAGCTTCCCTGAACTGGCCGCGCTGATGGAGCTGCTGCAGTCGTTTTCCGTGGACAGCCACAGCCGCTCGAGTGCCGCGAAGGAGGCGAAGGAAGTGGATGAGAAGACGGGCTACACGCCAGGCGAAGCCAAGAAGCTCGCCGTGCTGCAAGAGCGGTGGAAGCTGGACGTGCCAGTGACCCGATCGGACGTGTCTTCTCCATCAGAGGACAGTGATGTTGTCATGGAGGAGCAGGTGGAGGTTGTGGACGCGGGAGTGGTGAGCAAGTGGCTTCTTGCGATCGAAGATGCGTCTGCCAAGCGACTGGTGGACTTCACGGAGTGGGAGGCGGCGTATGCGACCATCGACCAAGCAGTCACGGCTATGGAGACCCTCGTGGAAGCTGAGACTGTAGCCGTCTCGGGTGCTGAGATCTCACTACCGACCATGGCAGTGGATGATGTCGAGGCCTTCCCAACCAGCCCGCTGACGGGACTGCGTGGTAAGAAGGTGCGTCTGGCGCAGCTCTTCACTGGTACCGAGTCCACGACTGTATAGTCTGGTTATGAATCCATACAGTAACATGCGTAGGAGCGAATAACATGCATTGACAGAAAGAACTCCATCAGCCTACTACTCTTCTCAAGCTCTACTACTGACGTTACGGTTGACACCATGGCACAGCACTGCTCGATCTGTCTCTGTTCCTCCTACAGCCGCGCTGGGGACTGCGACGCCGGGGCCTCGACCACACTTCACTTGTGGGCAGGCAGCACCTTGCCGTCGCACTTGCCAAAGCCTATTCTGTAGCCGGCGCCCTGGCAGAAGCCGCGGACCTGGATCTCGTCGCCGTCCTGGATGAACTTGCGCACCTGGCCAGTGGCTCCCAGCGCGATCTCGCGCTTGCCCTGCCAGCTCAGCTCGAGCATCGAGCCGAAGCTGTCCTCGGTCTGGCCACTGATGGTGCCGCTGCCCAGCAGATCACCTGGCTGCATGTTGCAGCCCGTGACCGTGTGGTGCACGAGCTGCTGCTTCATGTTCCAGTACATGTTGCGGAAGTTGCTCTTGGTGATCACGTGCGCCTGCGAGTCGTTCTCCGGCTTGACGGCCACCGTGAGCTGCAGGTCGTACGTGCCCTTGGCGTAGTTGGGGTCCGTGATGTACGGCAGCGGCGTCGGCTCCTGCACAGGGCCGAAGCTCGGCTCGCAGCGGAATGGCTCAAGCGCAGCCAGTGGCACCACCCACGGCGAGATGGTCGTGGCGAAGTTCTTGGCGCCGAACGGACCGAGAGGCACGTACTCCCACTTCTGGATGTCGCGCGCTAGAAACATCGAAATTAGCTTAGGTTAGTTTTTGAGAAAGGCGGGCAGTTTGGGATGCAGAGCGAGTCGTACCGCTCCAGTCGTTCATGAGCACGACACCGAAGATGTGGTCTTCGGCCTTGTCCATCGCAATCGGGTCACCGAGGTTGTTGCTTGGGCCGACGAAGAACGCGAGCTCGAGCTCGTAGTCCAGCACGCGGCAGGCGTTGAAGATCGAGCCCTTGGACGGGTCGGCGTTGTCGGCCTGGATCTGGCCGCGTGGGCGGCGCACGTCCGTGCCCGAGACCACGACCGACGACGCGCGGCCGTGGTAGCCCACTGGCAGGTGGAGCCAGTTGGGCTGCAGCGCGTTCTCCTTACCACGGAACATGATGCCGACGTTGGTGGCGTGCTCGCGCGACGAGTAGAAGTCGGTGTAGTCGCCGATCTTGGCCGGCAGATGCATGATCACATTCTCCATCGGGATGAGCGCCTTCTTGCGGAGCTCCGCGTTGTCGCGCAGCGTCGCCACGTCCGCCGAGAGAAGCTTCTGGACGGTAGCGCGGGCCGTGGCCCAGGCCTTGGCGCCCTGCTCCATGAAAGCGTTCAACACAGGCTAGTTCCAACAAACCAACAAAACTAATTAGCATACAAAGCACCAACAAACACCGACAAAGTGAGGGAGACTAACCTCATCAAAGCAGCCGGCATCGAATCCTTCGAAGAGGCCCTCGGACGCGATGACCGACAGATCCAACACCTACGAAAGCACAAACAAAACCAACAAAATGTGAGTTAACAACCACGGGTTTAGTCCGACAGCCAACGCCAACAAAACCGCGTACGAAGTCGCCAATCGCCACGCCGACGCGCGTCTTGTCGTTCGTCTTGGTCGAGAACACGCCGTACGGCAGGTTCTGGATAGGGAAGTCGTTGTCCGCAGCCACGGGGATGAAGCTAGTGAGCGCCATAGTCGTCGAAGGAGTCTTGAAGGCAGGCGAACGGGAGATCCACTGCGAGAGGCGCTGGGGATCTGGCAAATCCACGACCAGAATCCACACGAGCGTTAGACCGACCGCCACCGCAAGCGCCGTCTTTAGGCTTAGACGCGACGCCATATAGACACCGGAGCGTTTAGACTGGTTGGTTAGACTGACCTGGTTGGTGGTGGTAGGCTGGAGGGTTCGACTTGAGCTCCAGGCGCGTTGTTGAAGAATGGCGTCCACAAAACACGCAGCTCAGCTTCAGACCCTCGGGCTTGGATCCAGAGCCACCTTCGTCGACAACCGACAGCCCTACCCCTAGTCACACGTGACGTTTTCATTGGCTGAAAGGACGATTTATAGTCTAACTACCAATCGAATGCGTTCCCACAAGTTCAACTCATCATCATCCTCGCATTAGTGACCTTCCACTAGTGACATAGACTCCACCGCCTTCACATCAAAACGCTGCCGTCAGTGGGTGGCTTTAGCCAATCACCAGTCGCCATTCACAAGAGAAAGGCGGCACCATGACAACAAAAACGGAATGGGAGCAAAATGGATGTGGTCGCTTCGCTTATGGTGGTCACGTGCGTGGGTCTTCTCTGCAATAGCTTCACTTCATCGCGTACGACGCTTGCTTCGTCAGATTTCCGCATTGACCACGCTCTCGCGCAGCGTTTTATGGCCACTTGACCATGAGCGCCGCGTTTTCCAGTTGGCTCTCGGCGATCGTCGCCTCGCTGAGCTCAATCGCCTTGGGAGGAAACGCTGTTCGCAACTCGAACGCACGCGTCCGTGCCTCCGGAATCTACACATAAAGAACAGCGAGTGAGCTCTTGGTATTTGGTGATCGCAACCGAGCCGCGCACGACTCACCTGTTCCTTCACAAAGCGCCAGATGAGCGAAACGGGGTCCGACTTAAAGAAGCGACGCGAGAGACGCTTTCCGTCGGGCGTGCGAATCTGCAGACGCGTGACGTCAGGTGCTCCATCTGTACATCAACGGTCAGGTCAGTCGGGTATTTAGAGAGAGGTTTCCCAGTGATAATGGACAGATCACTCACCTGCAGGCTCGGTGGGCATCGGCTCCAGGGCTTCTTCGACGGCCGGCTCCGCAGCCTTCTCCTCCTTGTCGTCGTGCTCAGCTTCGCTCTCTTGGGATTGGTCACTTCCTGCGCCTTCCATGGACGCCGCGATTGCGGCCGCGAGCTGATCTTCCTCTGATGCCTCAGTGATATCGCGCTTGAACGCGACTTTCGTGTCCTCGCTTGGAGCTGCGTCGTCCGCCTCGTAGGTCTGAGAGAACGCAAAATCCGAGACTACACGCATGATAATCATCAGTCAGCTACTTCGATCACACGCGGACCAACCAATACACGAATCTACATACGACGCTCCGTCATATCATCGGCTTTGATGAATCCACTCCATTTCTGCTCGATCAGACCAGTCTTCGGGTTCACGATCGCGACGATCGGGAGGTGGTCTCGGTCGATCTGGTACAGCGAGCAGAACTTCTTGCCGTGTTCCGAGACCCAGTAGTGCTTGAGAACGTCCACAAAGCGTCAGGTTAATTTTCCTACAGCAAGCACCAAGTCGATGGCAGTGGTGACTTCGTACCTGCCAGAAGATGTAGCCACTTGCCACCACGTTCTCGACAGTGTCATCGCCCCACGTATCGCGATTCAGCATGTGGCTGGCAAACACGATCTCGTCCTGGATGTTGACGAGCAGCCACTTGCCCTGGGCTTTCGCTGCCGCACGCGCCTACACACAATACAAATCAGTTATCTCCAACGCGTCAATATGAGAACATCACGCTACCAACCTCCGAGTACGATCCATTGAACATGAGGTTCACTGGCGGCTGGAACAGGCTGCTGAGGTCGCGCGTTCGATTCGAGTCGTCCGGATCGCTTCCTAACCAACCATCCAACGACCTGTGAGCCCACGAACAGATAGCCATTCAATTGTAGATTCCAGCGGCGCACCTGCCCCAAACGCAGAGCTAATGAGAGGCGCGTTGTTGGCGGAAGCGTTGATCGCCGCGATGCTCTCGGCCGCGAAGTCGCGGTACTGCTCGTGGAGTCGGCGAATCGGCATTGCTTCACAGTCACATCACAATCAGTGACGACCATCCCACCAAGATGCAAAGCTACTGTGCATATCATACAATCGAAGCCCCCGTCGCCATAGAGACGCTGGCGCTTGGACGGGTCTGGCGCTCGCACGTCGCTACAGCAAGCACAATTGATGGATCGCATAGGTTAGCACCCATTCAATATGACGGCAATTCGTTCATGCTCACTCTTCATAGGATCCGCCCGAAGGTGCCGGTGGTGGCATACCAGCATCTCCGCCCACGCCCTGTCCTCCGCTCTCCATGAAGATGTTGACCTGCAATCGCAGAAAGCCGCTGGTTAGATGCGTGCGTTTCCTTCCACAACGTTCCACTTCCAGCGCTTGGCAACTCACCGCTTCCGCCAGCGACCAGTTCGTCATCTACACACGCGTTACGCCATCGCATCATACACAGTTCACCATGAGTTTCCATCCATCTATCGGCAACAACTGCAGCAGCATCGAGCCGTCGCACCTCCAGATACTGCGTCGCGGTATCCGTGCTCGCGCCCGTGATACTCATGAACCTGAGCCAATCACACACCGTTAGAATCCCCTTTCATTACTCTATAAACTTACATTATTCACATCCCCATAGATTCACCTACTGGGCCAAAACGTCGCCGTTATCCGCCATGGTGTCGTCTTGGTTGCCGCGGCTTTCCTTTTCTTTTCGCTGCTTCTTCACCTTCACGTTGATATCCAACGTTCCAAGCACTCCGTACTTAGCCCAGATCATACTGTACGTGATATTCTAGATGGCACTATTCACTATAGTGACCGCACGTGTTTCCTGGAAGAGCTCTCCATCAGTGTGGGTATTGGGCCAACTGCCAGTGGCGTCATGGGCTTCCGCGGCGTGCTCCTAGCGGCGCAGGAGATGGCAGGCGCCGTCCACGGCTTCCGCGTGGTCTGCCCAGACGCGCATCTTCAACTTCCCACGAGCGGCGTACCGCGCGACGCACCCTACATCACGGAACAGAAGCTTCTCGTGACCGACTTCGTCACCACGGAGCTGCAGCAGGTCACGCGCGTGTCCAGCATCACGCTGGAACGCGAGACGCGCTCAGCGCTGTGGGTCGCCAGGGTGCCTGTGAGTGCGCCTGACTATGGCCACGCGGTGCTGGCCGGCTCAGCATACCCGTTCGACCAGCGGAACGCCGTCACGCAGGTGTGCTACTGTTTTTACTTCCGCGCCGAGCTCGAGTTTAAGATGTTCGAACGCGTCCACACAGCCTCGTTGAACCTGATGCACTACAGTCTGCTGGAGACGTCGCTCAAGATGGAGCTGGACATCAAGCGTGACATGAAGCTGCAGCCCGCGCCAACGCCGACCGCCAAGGCCAAGTCTGTGGCTGTCACTCCAGTTGCGAAGGCCGCGAAGCCTTCGGCTCCAGTGGCTACTGTGCCTGTCGGCCACGACCAGCTCCAGCAGCAGCGTGCGCAGCTGCGCAAGGAGTTGAAGGAGCGAGGATCCGTGCAGAAGCAGGTCCAGGCGATCCGTGAGCAGGCCGCGGCCTTGGAGGCGCAACGGCTCAAGGCCCAGCAGCCACCCGCCGTGGAGACTAAGCGAACGGAAAATAGCAGCAGCAGCAGTGCGCCTAAAACCAGCACACCAGCAGCAGCCGTGAAGGCGGAGGCGGGGCCAGCCGAGTGTGTGCTGTGTGGCGTGGACGCAGGCTGTCGCGGCTTCGCGGGGTCGTTCGTGAAGCATCCGTACGTGCTGAAAGACGGCCGCGGCTTGCCTGTGATGGTCTGCAAGAGCTGTTTGCAGCGCATACTCAAGCGTCGGCTGGGTCCTGACGCTGGTCCCAAGAGCGGGAGTCCGAAGCAAGACAGTTTGTGTGGACTGTGCGCGGACCCCGTGGCAGAAATCAAGGGCGAGATCAAGGCCTGCGCACACCCGCATTGTCCGCGAGTGTACTGCTCCGCATGCTTGAAGAAGCTATTTGGCAAGGCACAGGTCAAAAAGGTGGGCCGCACCAAGCACTGGAAGTGCCCCAACTGTACTCCTGCCGACGAGCCGTTGGGTATGCAGTCCACGCCGAAGAACAGTGAGGTCTCTCCTCATGCAAAGGAAACTGCGGCGGCTGTGGTCAAGAAGGAGGAGACGGAGAATGCTGATGCTGGAAAGAAGAAGCGCAAGCGTCAGCAAGAGGAGCCTTTCGCTGCGGACGTCCTCAAGAAGGAGACATTCGCAGTGGACGTGAAGCCGCCGGCGCCGGTTCCCGACGTTGACGTTGTGTTCGCACGCGATCCGATCACTGGTGCCGTGAAGACGCTCCTGGACTACGCGTCGGATTATTTCGCGTTTGTCGTCCAGCGAGAAGAGCAGCCGTCGCCGCCAATCGAGTCGGAAGATGTGTGCTTCTGTTGCAAGGATGGCGGCGACGTTCTCGAGTGTGACTGGACCCACGGTGGAGCTCGTTGCCATAAGGTCTACCACGAAGGTTTGCTTCGACTGCGTTGAGCCTTGGTGTGTATACCCTTTGAACTAATCTGTGGGCCTACGTTTCTGTGCTAGATTGTCTGGGCTTCAAGGTCAGCGAGGAGGGCAAGTGGCTGTGTCCTCGTCACCGCTGCTACAAGTGCGGGTTTGCAGGCCAGTACGCTTGCCGCTTCTGCGTGACATCGTTCTGCAAGGTATGTCCTGTGAGTGGTATGGCGGTTGGTAGCATGGCGAGGCTAACCAACAATGTGTGCAGGATCATTTGCCAGAGGACGTGAAGAAGCTTGGCCCTGCGACGGCTGACATTTCGGCCATGGAGTACGTGCTGTGTGCGGCGTGTGACGATATGTCGCTCAAGGCCGTGGAGAGAGGCAAGATCTCGGGCGATCTGTACAACCGTCTGCTGCATCCTGAGCCGCAGAAGCAGCGCAAAGCAGCCAAACCGAAGAGGCGAACGCGGTGAGCAGAGGGGGGGCATGATTTTTCTTGCGGGAGTTAGGACAAGATGAAGCTGGTGTTGGTATAATCCTGTAGCAGGGGGTTGTAGCTGGGGACGAAATGAAAGTATGAGTGAGTCAACACAGTTCGATACATGAGAGAGACAGCACGACTCACCCTGTCATCGTCTTGGTCCGCTTCACATCTCCAAACGCCTCCAGAAAGGCAGAGGACTTGACAACAGAGACCTACACATACAAGGGAGAGAGAGAATCATCAGAGACGAGGTGGAGCGCCTATTGGAAAGGTGCTACAGTACCTCCTCTGGTTTGCGCTGCACAGTGCTGCAGTACGCGTTCTTCAGTCGCGCAAAGTCGGTTGCGAAGAAGATATCGGCGACGCCGCCCTGCACCAGATACGTATCGTGGTCCTCGGTCTCTCCCGCGGTTTTGGACGCCACGAGCGGGGCGTTCGCGGCGCACAGCGTGCCAGAGGCCGTGGACGTCGGACTGAGCGGATGATCGAGAGGCTTCACAGGCGACTTGGCGCTCAGCGTCGGCGGCGGCAGTTCGTCAAAGTCTGCAGCGATGAGATGGTGGCGAGGGAACGACGACCGCAGCGTGTTGAGCAACTGCATGGCACCCGTGGGGACGAACGCGGCGTCGAGATCGCGGTCGACCTTGCCAAACATCGCGCGCACTTTCTTGGCGATCGAGTTGTTCACTCGGTACTGCACACGCAGTGGGAGATCGCAGCCAAAGCGCTCCAGCGTCTGTCGAATCAGCGGATCGTTCACAGGCTGTGTGTCTTCCATCAACTGCAGCTCAGTGGATGAGGCCGCAGCCGACTCATCGGCTCGGACGATCGTCTCGTGCCACTTGCCATTGCGCAGCGAGACCTTGTCGTGCGGCAGGTTGTCCAGCACCTCCATGGCCAAAAAGAAGCACGACTCCTTCACAGGATCGTGCTCATCCGCGAACGTGAGGATGTCCGTGTTGAGCACCGTGCACACCTCCGGATGCGCTTCCACGACGCGCTTGCGCTGGCGCTCGGCCATCACGGGGCTGATCTCGATGAGCGTGTACGTGGTGGTCTTGTACACTTCGGGTGCGTGCTCCTTCAGGTAGTTGAGAATGTGCAGCGCGTTTGTGCCGGCGCCACCGCCAATTTCGTAGATGCGCATGGCGTTCTTCTGGTTGTGCGGCGAGTTGAGCATGTAGTTGGCGATCGCGTACGAGTAATACGGCGCGAAAACCTCCACGGGTGTGAGCCACGCCTCGCGCTTCTGCTTGTACAGGTCCGCGACCACCTTACGGTACTCCATCTGGCCCCAGAGGTTCGTGAAGTCGATGCTGCGCTCGGGCGCGTGCAGCACTTCGCGGTCCTGCGTCGTGAAGTAGCCGGCGTCGCTGGCGTACAGCGCGCCGTAGATGTACTCGCGCGTGAGCACACCGCCGGCAGAAGACTGCGACGCATCACTGCCCATGAAGCGCTGCATTATCACAGCAGACGCGCGTCGCTGCGTGCTGCGCGGCGCCACCAGTCGGCGCATCGCTAGCGTCCTTCCCATCGCCATTGCCATTGTGCAGACAGATCCGAATCAAATCTGTGGACAGCTACGTGGGTCAAGGCACCCCAACCCACATCCAAACCCATGGGTTTTCATTCCTAATACTTGCATGTTGTATAAACAACGGGTTTGTAATGGGAAGAACCCGTATCCGGCTTCGGCCCGTTTTTACTTTTGAGCTCTTCATCTTGAGGGGGACAACAAAGCCAAAGTAAAGAAGCAAGCGACGAAGATGTCGAAGGCGTCGTCGCTGGAGACGAGCGTGCTGAACCTCTCGGTGCTGCGCGAGGACTCGCGGCGCGAGCTGTTCTCCATCATGGACTCGATCGGAAAGGACATCTGCCTGGTGCTGGACCCGGAGCTCAGCGGTCCGCTCAACCACGTGCTCGTGGACGGCACGGCCGTGTTCAAAGACCACGGCGTCAAGGACTTCCACGCGTTTGGCTCGAGCTTCAAGACCAACTGCGAGTTCGTATTGTTTTTGATCCGTCCATCGGTGCGCGCCATGCGCCACGTCGCCAAATACGTGCGCGATCTGGGCGTGAAAGACCCGAGTTCCACCAAGAAACGCTTCCATTTGTACCACGTGAGCCGCCGCACGCTCGTGTGTGACGAGATTCTGAAGAAAGAAAACGTGTTTGGCAGTCTGAGCATCGGCGAGTACAAACTGGACCTCATTCCGTTCGACGACGACTTGCTGTCGCTGGATCTGGACACGTGCTTCCGCGAATTGTACGTGGAGAATGACAAGACGAGTCTCCACACGATCGCGGCGTCCATTGCCAAGCTGCAGACCATATTTGGACTGATCCCGAACGTCAAGTACAAAGGCTCAATGTCCAAGATCGTGTGGCAGATGATGCAGCACTTCAAGCGCGAGCAGGAGGTCGCGGGCAATCCCATTGGCGTGCTGGACCCGGAGATCGACACGCTTGTGCTCATTGATCGTAATGTGGATATGGTCACGCCCATGTGTACGCCGCTGACTTATGAAGGACTGCTGGACGAGATCCTGGGCATCACGCACGGCTTCGTGACTGTCGATGCTGATCTGATCGCCGATGAAGACGAGAAGGCGCCGTCGTCCATCCAGAGCAACGGCGAAAAGAAGAAGCAAGTGTCTGTGCCGCTCAACACAAACGACAAGCTGTACGCTGAAGTGCGTGACTACCACTTGGAGAAGCTGGGCATGTACTTGCAGCAACAGGCCAAGGAGATCCGCGAGCGCTACGACGAGTTCCGCAAGAACCGCGACGCATCCATCAGCGAGATCCGTGAGTTTGTCAAGCGGATCCCAGGTTTGAAGCAGAACTACCAGTCGCTGCAGCAGCACATCAACCTGGCCGAACTGGTCAAGAAGTGGACGGACGACAAGGGGTTCCGTGATCTCAAGATCCAAGAACACGCGATGATCATGGGCGAGACGATCTTCGAGCAGCTCGAAGAACGTATCGGCTTCCAGGAGCCGATCTTGAAGGTGCTGCGCCAGTTCTGTCTGCAGTCGGTGACCAGCGGCGGCGTGCGCGCCAAGAACTACGACCACATTCGCCGTGAGCTCGTGCAGACTTACGGCTTTGAGATCATGCTCACGCTCAACAACCTCGAGAAGGCCGGTCTGCTCAAGCGCCGTGATACGCTGTGGACCGAGTCGAGCGGCTTCGCGTTGGCCCGCAAGGCGCTGCGTCTCGTGAATGACGACGTGGACCCACGCAACCCTCGAGACTGCGCGTACGTGAGCCAGAGCCACGCGCCGGGCTACGCTCCACTCTCTGCGAAGATCGTGGAGACGGCGATCCGGGCGCGTGGATGGAACAACGTGCAGGAGGCGTTGCGGCAGCTGCCGGGGCCAGCGGGCGAAGTCTCGCAGCGATCCAGTAGCCAGCAAGAAGACGCGAACAGCGTGTCGTCGCCTGTGGCCAGCAAGGGCGGCATGGATTCGTTCGGCGGCGAGGAGCGCAAGACCATGGTGGTGTACTTTCTGGGTGGCGTGACGTACATGGAGATTGCGGCACTGCGTCACATCTCGCGCCAGGCTGACTGTGAGTTGAATGATGCTGCTGTGATGTATGGTGGAGGAGTGTGAGTCTGACTGTTTTGTGTTTGTGTTGCGTGTAGGTCCGTATGATATCATCATCGCGACAACCAAGATCCTGAATGGCAACTCGCTGCTCAAGTCCTGTTTCGAGAAGTAGAGATCACGTCTCTTCCTCTGAATAGGCGTACACGATCGAGGTGGCGCCTTGAGCACCACGTAATGAGTAGTAGTATTTGATTTGGTTGCTGTCATTAGCCTTCGGTCACAGCTCACAGATCCGCTCATCGTGGAGTAGCTCTACTGAATGCTTGTCCTCTCTGGGGTCAAAGACCTGGACGAATGAGAAAGGCCGCAACCTTGACCAGGGAATACTTTTTCAGGAACTCGGCACGTCCTTCAGCTTACACATCCCATATCTCACGTACTACGTAGTAAGCCACAACAAGCTGAAGATACTCACTGTACGTCTCTTGATATGATATCGTGTTCTATCCTACGAGTCGTTTGCTTCAACTACGAGACTGGACCACGCGTCTCACTCATATTCAGTCCTCCAGCTCCGCGCGCGCGAGCTCCAGCGAGCTCACGAGGCCGATCTGGTCGTGGAACGAGGCCTTGATGTACGACGCGACTGGCGGGTAGCGCACGTAGCCGTTAACGATCTTCTCGAACTGTACAAGCAAACAATAAAGAGATGTCAGCACACTGCAACCTCAACATGAAACAATCGCATCTTCAGGGAAGCCACTCGCACCTTCTCACGAATGAGGTCGAAGAGCACAGCACGCTTGGCGATGCCGCCGCCGATCACGATCACTTGCGGCGACACGACGTACGTCAGGTTCGCGCACAGATACGCCAGGTAGTGCGCGATGGTGTCCCACACTGGGTCCGTGTCCGGCAGGTTGTGCAGGTCGCGACGGTCCAAGCCCTTGCGCTCCGCGATGGAGCGGTTGGCCACCATGCCCTCCACACAGCCGCCGTGGAACGGACACACGCCATTGAAGCCGGCAGCCAGATCCGCCTCAGCAACTGGCACCATAACGTGGCCGCCCTCTGGGTGCATGTGGCCGTGGACGGCCTTGCCGCCAACACACACGCCGACGCCAACACCAGTGCCCACCGTGATGTAGCACGCGCTGTTCACGTTCTCGTGGCCGCCGTGAATGACTTCGTAGAGCGCTGGCGCGTTCACGTCCGTGTCGAATCCAATCGGCACGCCTGGGAACGCGCGCTTGAACACACCGACGATCTCCGTGTTGCCCCAGTCTGGCTTAGGCGTCGTGGTGATGTAGCCGTACGTCGGGCTCTCCTTGTTAAGGTCCACTGGGCCGAACGACGCGATGCCGATGGCATCAAACTTGCGCGTCTTGAGCCACTCGACCGCGGCCTCGAGCGTCTCGGCAGGCGTCGTGGTGTGGATGGCCGTCTGCTCCACGATGTTCTCTGGGTGGTCCTCGGCGATGGCCAGCAGCCACGTCGTGCCGCCGAGCTCCACGCCCGCGAATCGCTTGGTCGTCGTCGCCATTGTGGTCTTTAGAGTTCTGCTTGGAGCGCTGGAGATTGGGAAATGAACTGCTCGGCCCACAGAGGTCTTCTCGCTGCGCCGGTCACGTGAGTCGCTGGGTGCGCGGTCCCTTCGGTCCCTCCTTACGTCAGTCAGTCAGTTACAGACACGCACACACACACACAGGGAGGCCGCGTCACGGGTCTCTCGTGCTTCAGGATTCGACGCGCCGCCTGTCTTGGTGGGGAGCTCCTCGTTTCTGTGGCTCAAATCACCACCCGGTTCTTGTTCTAGAACAGATCCGCGGACCAAGAGGGAACAAAGCGGGAACAGCAAACCCAAGCAGCCTTCTCCTCGCGATCTGATTGGCCAAAAGATTCCCGTCAGGATGGCAACTTGCGGAGCTGCCCGAAACTTCAAGTGCATTTCTCATGTGCACCACACTAGATCGGTCCGACGGTTTGGAACCGCACGTTTTGCTTCAGGCGACTGTTCAGGCTCCACTTACCTCTTATAGCAGATACTTTCGAGTAGATAATGGTCTGATTTCACCGATCGCGATACTATTTACCTCCAATAGAGTATCATCGAAAATCTTTCCGAGCGGTCGCACTCAAAATGGATGATGGACTCGCTCATGGAGCCGCCGACGCCTCGCAGGCATTTGCGATTCACTGCCGCACGAGAGACCACGCTCCTCTACATTCTATTCCCCACGTCTAGTAGCTACGATGGCCAGCGAAGATCCGTTGGTGGCGGAGGCCGAGCAGCGTCAGGCCGCGCGCGACCAGCTCCTCAATTCGCTGCTTGAGAAAGGCGACAGCCTGCTGGCGGTGGAGAGCGGGGATGATCCACTCGAGGACGAACAAGAAGCGCAACGAGCAGCCATGGACAGTCTCGTGAACTCGCTGGTGGACAAGGACGCCAGCCTCCTGGCGGTGGAAGGCGGTGATCCAGTGGGGGGAAGTGGTGACCCACTGGTCGATGAGGAGCAAGCGACCAATGCAGCGAGAAGCAGCCTGATCGACTCACTAGTAGAGAAGGATACGGACACCAGTCTCCTAGCTGTGGAGGACGGTAAGCCTGTGGAGGGAAGTGGTGATCCGCTGGTTGATGCCCAAGAACGCGCTCGCAAGGCACGCGAGAACCTCGTGAAAGGACTCGCGAAGAAAGATCCGTCGCTTGAGGCTGAGGAGCCGCTGGACCCAGAGGCCATTGAGGCGGGACTGCGCGCGATGAACGACTTTGCGAACATCAAGCTCACTGCGGAGGATGCGAAACCTTCGCAGGAGCTTCCGGAGGCGCTTCAGGCTGCTGAAGTTGAACGCCAGCGTATCCTCGAAGCTCGGGAGGAGGAGCGCCAGAAGATGATCCTTGAAGCAGAAGCACAAGAGAAGATTGAGAGCAAGGCCGCAGCGCTCAAAGTTGAGGAAGTGGAGCGTAGAACTCAGGCCAAGACCACAGTCCTCATCGCGGACCCGGACCACGTCGGGCGGTACTTGGAAGTGAGTGCTGCGGACACGACCATCCAAGGTTACCCTAAACGCCATGCACAGACTTACCTCAAGCCCGGCCAAAACCTTCTCGGCACGAGCGGATCGCAGCTCCGCGGTGCTGGCACGGGCACGACGGAGCTCACGCAGATGTTCGGAGGTGCGTTCCTGCTGGTCGCTGCTGTCGCGCTGTTCGCTGTCGTGGGACGTCGTCGTAAAGCCGCCAAGAGAGAAGAAGAGGAGGACCAGAGTGACTACCGTCTCTTCATGTAGTTATACCACGTGGCAGCATGGACACTACGTACACGAAGATAGGTTGCCTCATTGCATGCATCTGAATTCAATGCATTTGCAAACGCGCTGGCACTTTTGGATCGGAACGCACGGTGCCTCAAGGTGTGGGGAGGGGGGCGCCAAATGGCATGGATTGGACCCCAATTATTGCGGCTAATACTATATTTCATAGACAATATCACACGAAACAGATCTTTAGCCTCTGTTATTTGATACTGTCACCATATTACAAGGGGACCCGCTCATTTTGACCCGCGATCCTTCGAAAAAATCCTTCGAAACGACACGCTGAACCTCAAAGAGCTCTTCTAATGCTTCTACTGCTTTCATTTCCACCTCCATTATCATGGCCGCAACGCCACCGCCACAGCCGCCACTCGACGCTGTAGCCGTGCCCATGGCGTGCGCGTTCATCACGTGGGATGCGGCGCTGGGCCGGCGCATGTGTCCGCTCGCGACCTTCGGCTCTCGCGCGCCTCTCGTGCACAGCGCGCGGCTCGTGTGCGTGGATCCACCGCGTGCAGACCGCGAATCGCTCGCCAACGCAGCTGACGTCAACGGCGCGATCGCGCTCGTCGTTCGTGGCGGCTGCTCGTTCCTGGAGAAGGCGCGGCGCATTCAAAGCGCCGGCGCTGTCGCTATGATCCTGGCCAACAACACGCGCGAAGAGCCGTTCGCAATGTTCACAATGGCGGCGGATGGCGAAGACCCGTCCAGCGTCACGATGCCGTGTGTGATGATGTGTCTGTACGACGTGCGCGAGCTGTTCAAGCAGTTCCCACCAACAGTCAAGACGGGCGTGCTCACGCTCGAGATCCACACGCCCGACCGCCAGCAAGAGATCGTGGCCGAGTGCGAGAGCCAGCGACTGCTGGCCATGCAGCAGCACGCCAAGGACGGCAGCGGCTCCAGCAGCGCGTCGTCTGCGCAGGAAACCAGTGGATGGGGCGCTGCGCTCAAACGCAAGACAACGTCGCTGATCAAACGCTGGGAATCCACTGGTGCCGCCAGTGAGTCGACCACGAAACCCCCACCACCAGTTGCTCCTGAGACACAAGCAGTCGTGTCTCCATCTCCACAGTCGATTGCACAGCCTTCGCCGTCGCCACCAGCCATTGAAATCAAACCCAAGGCGCCGCTGTTTGCGTTTGTCCAGTGGCCTACCAGTGCGTCGACGTTCGTGTTGTTCTTTGCACCGATCGCCGACTTTTGTCTCGTGGCTAATGGCGCTATCTACGAAGGTCACAGCGTCGTGTGTGATCCGTTGCTGGCCGACCAGGATCCAATACGCAACGCCAGTGAGCTAGTCGACGCCATCGTTCTCGTGCAGCGTGGCGCGTGTACGTTCCCTGCCAAGCTCGAGCGCGTGCAGCGGTGTGGCGCCGCAGCCGTGATCGTGGGCAATAACGACGCACAGGACGCTGACGCCGCGTTCGTGATGAGCGTCGACCACATCCGAGTCGACCACGTGACGATCCCGGCGGTCATGGTCTCCAAGCGTGTCTTCGCTCGTGTAGTGGAAGGCGACCGACCGACGCAGCTCCGTATTCTGTGTCTCTCAGGCGAAGCTGCGATACAGTGTCTTGAACGTGCGGGCCAGGAGCTGTCCATCACGGAGATCGCCCTGCCGCAAGTTGACAAGAAGACGAAGTCGAATAATGATGTGGAGACCAACACTGAAGATGGCGAAAGCTCAGCAACAACCTGCGAGGACGGAGACGACAGTATGATCACCGAAGACGCTGAGCTGGATCCAGTGACGCGACTCCACGTTGCATGTCGTGCGGGAGATCACGGTGGCTGTCAGCGCGTTATGGATGAGACTTGTGCCAACGAAAGCGCTCGTCGGGAGCTGGTGATGGCCAGGGATCAGTTCCAACTCACAGCTTTGCACCACGCGTGTGCCGCCGAGGAAGACCACGCAGGCGTGGAGCACGTAGTGTCACTGCTGCTCCGTTATGGCGCAGCGCCAACCGCACGCGACATGGTGTTGAACACACCGCTGCACCTTGCGTGTCTGCGTGGTCACACTGCTAGCGTCAAGAAGCTGCTGAGCACGGCATCGTCCTCTTCTTCGGCATCCTCGTTCAGCCAGAAAGAGCTCACTATGGCTCGCAACCTGGGAGGAGCTACGCCCATTCACTACGCGGCGATGGCTGGCAGCACAGAGTGTGTAGAGCTACTGCTCAGCGTGAATGCACGGCGAGTCGACGGTGAGAAGTACTGCTTTGACGGCGTTGATGAGCAAGACGTCGATGGTGCCACGCCACTGCACGTCGCTTGCATGGCCACGCACACGGACTGTGTGATGTACTTGGTCGCAGCGAACGCAGATCTCACGTTGCGTGATAAACTAGGCCGCACGCCGCTCCAGATCGCGTGTGCGCTCGTGAATGAGCCAAGTCGGTCGCTCCAGGCGCTCCACATCGTCGAAAAGCTCATGGACGCAGGGGCGCCTGTCGTAATCGAACCGCACGAAGACGAGACGGATCAGAGACACCAGTTGCTGCAGCAGCAGTCGAATCCACTGGCGATCGACTGCGTCGCATCCAAGACCGTGAAACGGGAGCTGGAAGTTTCGTTTCTGAGGCGGGAGACGCTGCAATCACGGACAGCGTTCAAGACGCTCAGCCAGCAGCTCGACCGTCAGAACGAAGAGGTCACGGGCCTTCAGATGGTTCTCGAGACGATGACCAAGCAGTCCGAGCAAACCAAACGCGCCGTTCGCGAGCGAGAGCTCCAGTTATTCCGGCAGCAGAAGCAGATCGACCAGCTCCAGCTACAGATGAAGACGCTCCTTCAGGTGCTACACAGTGGTGGGGGCTTCGATAGTACAAGCTGCAGCGCCGGGGCGATGGCGTTGCTGGCTGGGCCGTCTCGATCGAAGGCATCACAGTCAAGAGACGATCTTCCCACTGGCGAAGAGCACCAGCAGGATGTAACTGTGAGTGGATCCGATGAAGAGTCCGACACAGAAGCTGCTCGGGCTCAAGACGCCGCATTGGCTCGTGATCTGGGCCGCAAATGCTGTCGTGAAGGCCAATTTGCACTCGCAGAGACGTATTTCGAGCGTTCTCTCGAGCTTTTTGCGTTGCCCGGCGTGGCAAAGCTGCTGGAAGACGCGAGATCTTCACGATCGAAAGCAGATACCCCACTACAACATTCCACGCCACGCGACGGCACTATGAACGAGAATGCCACCGACAAAGACACTGACGTGACGAAATTGCGGAGCCTCCTCACGGATTTGGCCGCATCTCAGCGGACGAAGCAGGCGCTCGGACGGGAGATCACGAAGCTGGAGGCCTTGTGCGCTGGTTCGAGTGAGTACAACGCCGCTTTCAAGTGGATCGAGTGGCTGCTTGTGTTGCCGTGGAACGAGGCGTCGACCACTCCGAACAGTGAGTTGCTGGCACTCGAGGCGACGATGTTTGACGAGATTGAGCGTTTAGAGTCTGAACACGCTGTTCGACAGCGCCACTACGCCGCACGTGTGGTGCAGCGCGCGTTTCGCAAGCGATACGCCGTGTTCTTCTCCAAACGCGTAGTGGCGAGCGAGCTGATCCAGCGCAGCTATCGAGCTTTTCGCCTCAAGCGATCTGAGCACGAGAGATCCACTTGTGATTCTTCCACGAGAATCTCAGATCATGACGCATTGCTCGTTCAAGGCGACCAACCATCTGATGGCTCTGAGAAACTCGACGAAAACCATGGTACGAATTCGCAGCCTCCAGTCTTCGACGCAGCAGTGATAGCAGATCCATTTGTGTTGCTGCGGCTACCAAAGCGCAGGCGTATACGTGTCGTGAAGGGCACCGCAACGGAGATCGCGTCTCAGGTATCCGTGCTTCAGCTACTTGCCGCCGAGCCGAAGCCGCATAATGTAGATCCCGCCTCGTATTTCGTGTGGCGGAGATGGGGAGCGTCGGCAATGGATACGAGGGAGAGCGTGCTGTGCGGCCCTTACGAGGACCTGAAGTCCGCTACGCTTCGGTACGAGCGCATGCTTCGAGACCATGCAACGGTCGACGCGAATCTGTCTCCAGAGACCGCAGAGGGTGACGACACCATAAAACTGGCGGCGCTTCCACCGTCAGACCATGTCGCTTGGACGAGTCTGCGCGCGTCAGCCTCGTAGTTGACGTGGCTGGCCCCGAAATAAGTTGAATGTAACCAGATCTCACGTAGCCATATCGTCTTTTGCTCTCGTATTGATATCCACGGGTGCAGCCTCCAGTCGCAGCGTGCTTCCTTCGACGTTGATAAGACCAAGATCATCTTGTGGAGGTATAGAGCTGAAGCTTGATAACTCACGTCAGGCGTGAAGAACTTGCTGGGGGGTGGTGGCAGCTGCCCCATACTGGTACGTTTGTTGCGTTCTGTGCTGTTTCTTCCTCCGCTTGCAAATGTCTTGTGGCCACCGTTCTGATCGCACGCACCAGCACGCCGAGTGGTGTGGAGCTTCCAAGTGTTTGACACCCGCCATTAAGCTCACCGTGACTCGCCCAGACATACTTTCTCTATCATGGGCACGTCGCAATCGAAAAGCTCGCTGGCGGTGCTGCCGAGCGTGACGCTTGTGGCTCCGAAGAAGAGGTTTGCGAAGAAGAACTCGCTCTCAGCCAAGAGGTACACGCGCCATGAGCTCCGTCTCATGCACAAGTACTTGCCGTCGTTTACGTACTTGGAAAAGACCACGCAACGCCACCGAGACGTCGCTGGCTCCCACTGGGAGCAAGTGTTCAGTGTCGCACCAGCAGCAAAGACCTCCAACTCGAGCCAGCGCGAAGCCAAACAAGCGCCACCAGTCGCCAGCGCAAGCAGCAGCAGCGGCAGTTCGATCATGCAGCTGTACGACACGTTTTTCAAGTACCTGGAGCACCACTCGCCTGAGCTGCAGCCGATCTTCCGGTCCTCGATGCAGATCCGCGGCAAGGTGCTGGTCCACATCAGCATCGGCATGCGCACGCTCATGGCGTCCGAGACTTTTGCCGACAAAGTGATCCCGCTCACCAAGACGCACCGCCGCTTCGGCGTCAAGCTTGAGCACTACGATCCATTGGGCCGTGCACTGATCCACGCCATGCACGTCGTGTCCGGAGACCGGTGGTCGCCCGAGATCGAGGAGGCGTGGAAGCGGCTCTTCTCCCACACGGGCGTCATTTTGATCGGCGCACAAGAGCGCGTGGATGCGCACGTCGCCAAGGCCGCCGCCAAGCCCATCGGGCCCAACGCGCGGCTCGCGTTCTGGAGTGCGGCGGACAGAAGTAAGCCCCACAAAAAGTCGGCCGTGCTGCCCAGCGTCGCGGATCTCGTGCCGCAGTTCTTCGCGGCGCGGCGCAACTCCAACCACGAGTCGGCGTTCAACGGTACGTCCGTGAACGCCGAACGGAGTGTGGTCGGCGATACGGATGGCCGACAGGCCGCGTACTCGTCCGTGTTTAATGGCCGGTAGGTAAATATGGTACAACACTTCAATACCACACATGGAGCTGGAGCTGGGTTTCGTTATGGTTCTTGGCTGCGCAGTGGCACACGCGCACGGCGCGTGGCGAGCCGCCAGCATAGTCTTCAAGCTCAGCTGCTTCCGTCCACAGAGTGGCTATGGCTTCTAACGAGGCCCCGTCATTGTCGGTCGGATCTCGAGAGCTCCGCAAACACGCCCACGTCACGTCACAGTCAAACTGATACCGGGCGAAAACGAAGCACCATTAGAGAGCTCACCGTCTGCTGCTTGTGCTCGTATGCTTCGTTGTAGGTCTCGCTCGCGCTGTACGCCGCACACCCGCGCCAACTGCCGGGTCATGAACCACCTCTGTTATGTGATATTTGTGGGGTACCCTCTCTCAACCAGTAACAAAACCTCCGTTGTATGATTGATCTTTTCCCGCCTCGGTTGACTGTGTGTTAGAATGAAAGGGAAACTTCATGTTGCCGACAAGGAGAGGAGGCGTCGCTGTCTCCATCGCGGTCTGTGTATGCTCAAGGGCGCCAGTGACGATGCGTGCGGTTGCTTTGAGTGCCTCGCGTGTGTGTGTCTTGTGCTGCTGCTGCTCAGAAGCGACTCGTGGAGCTGAAGAAACGGCGGTGACGCTTCAAATTTAGCGGCAACTCCAGGGGAAACAAGTAACGATCGCGCGCCCACGACACGCCCGAGGTTGACGACGCGCACACAGCACGTGGAGACGAAGGCTGCGAACGATTCAAACGTAGTGTGAAGACCATGTCGATGGAGATGCTGGCGCAGCTCTCGCGGATGGGCGACGCGGACGACGACGACGACGGACGGCCGACGCCGCTGGATCCCGAGTACTGGCGCGGCATCACGCACTCACTCGAGCCGCCGCGTGAGCAACAGCAGTACACGATGGCAACAACGAGTGGGTACGAAGCGTACCCTATCGCGCAGCCGCCAGTGTACGGAGGCAGTATGCACCCACAGGCGTACGGCAACAGCATGCACCCGCCGCCGCAGTACGGCCACCCGAGTATGACAGGTTACGCTGGCGATGGAGGCGTCTACCAGCAGCGCCCGACGACTGCGCCGAGTGCTGGGTACGGGTACGCTGCTGGAGGAGGCGGCGCGCGGCTCGTGACGTCTCCGATCAACTTCCAGGGCTCTCGTAGACTGCCGATCAGCCCTGCTGCCAGTGCAGATCCTTACTACGGCGGTCGAATGGAGATCCGCCATCCTGCCGCCTCGTCAATGGACTGGGGAGGCACCCAGTCAGCTCGAGTCGCCAGCTACGCGCCGCCTCCACGCGCTCTCAAGTCCGAGCTGCAAGACGCCTTCGCACGTGCGCAGTCGTTCCCGGATCTCGTGGGTCTCTTCCGGTCGTATGATCCGTCGCTAGCGGGTGTGATTCCAATCCATGCAGTCCAAGACGCGCTCGCGATGGTCGGTGTCGTCGTCCCAAGCCACATCGTGCAAGGTATTCTGGAGCAGTTTGGTCTCCCGCAAAGCGACATGGTGGAGTACATGGCGCTGGCACGGCTTCTCGATGTGGAAGGGCAGGACTCGTACGTGCTGAGCTGAACTGTGTCAGTCTCTGTGTCACGGGCGCGTTCTAACGCAACTGGTTGTGGTGTGTGGTAGCTATACCCGGCGTTCTCAGGGAAGCTTCAGTCGTCCGTACGAGCCGCCGTTCGCCACACCAACCGTTCAAGGTCGGAGAAGCTTCATCGACCATGCCAGCACCGTTGAGGTGAGCTCGAGTTGACGTGCGAACGCTGCGTATTCTGAAAATTCTCACAGGGCTTTCCATGATAGGTTGCGTTGCCACGCCATGGCTGGATATGCCGGGTCTGTGCTCATCAGCAGGTCGAAGACTGGGTGACGCACTGTGAAGTGTGTGAGACGACCAAGCCCAAGACGAGCAAATATGGCGGCTTCGTCAAGTGTGTACACTGCAAGTTCGACAACAACTACGACATGGACGACTGTGAGATGTGTGGTCGCCCTCTCAGCGCCGGGACAAAGAAGCCGAAACAGAAGAAGAGCAAGCGCAAGAAGAAGCGGTCTTACTCGTCGTCGTCCGAGTCGTCTTCCAGCTCGTCGTCCGCCTCTTCCGCTCGAAGCCGTCGCTCAAGTCGTAGCAAAGGCCGGAAGTCGGAGCGCCGAGTGGTCTCGTCTAGTCGACGAAGCAAATCTCCGCGTCGTCCACGCTTCCAACGTGGTGAAGAAATCCAAGCGATTCCTCTGGGGGAGCGCGACTTCGAGATCGGTGTGATAGCCAAGGTGCGCTCGGATGGAACGTATGACATTGAATTCGACAACGGGCAGTGTGAGTCGAACGTCGATGAAGGAAGTCTCCGTGAGATCTCGCGGGCTCGTGTCGTTCGTGCACAAGACGTCCGTGAGGAGAAACGGCCATCGCGCGTGGCGTCAGATGAAGAGAAAGGCCCAGCTTTTGAACTCGGTGAGCGCATCGAAGCTCAGTTCCAAGAGCGAGATCGGTTCTTCGCTGGAGTGATTCAACGTGTGCGGCCTGATGGCTCGTACGACATTTTGTACGACGACAGCGAGGTGGAGATGAAAGTGAAGAGCAGGCTCATTCGAAAAGCCAAACCGAAAAGCCCCAAGAAGCCTGGATCACCCGCGAAGGATGCGATCCGCAAGCCCACAGCTGAAGTCACCAGCACATCCAGCTCTGAGGCGGAGTACTTTAAGGGCCAGAAAGTCGAGGCGAAGCTGAAGGGCAGCTCCGGGTTCGCCAAGGGAACCGTTTTCCGAGCTCATGCCGATGGCACGTGTGACGTCGAGTTCGACACAGGGGAGTTGGAGAAGCATTTGTCCAGTCGCTGTATTCGGCCTCGTAGCACATCTCCTGTCAAGAAACCCGTGGTTCCGAGCGACGATGAGCCTATCCGCCCGAAGCGACCGACACCCAGTACTCCAAAGAAGCCCGTGGAGACTGATTCATCCGACGCGCCAACGAAACCAGCTCGCAAGTATCGAGATGGACAGAAGGTGGAAGCTCGATTCAAAGGCGGTGAGAGGTTCTACCCGGGAGTCATTTCGAGAAGCCGCCTGAATGGCACTTACGATATTGAGTATGATGATGGTGAAAAGGAAACGGGCGTGAAGGCGGATCTCGTGCGCGCTCGCGAGTCTGCTTTTTCCGAGTCCAGCGGAAGTGACGCGAAGCCACGAGCCAAGTTCTCACTGGGTCAGAAAGTCGAAGCAAAGTACAAAGGCAAAGACAAGTTTTACCGTGGTACCATCGCACGAGTCCGACTGGCCGGCAAATATGACATTGACTACGAAGACGGCGAAAAAGAGACTGGCGTTGACGGTAGTTTGATACGAGCTCGAGCTGCAAGCCCGAGCAAGACCCCCGCAGATTCAGCGTCAGACCGGGATTCTCGCCCACACCAATCCAAAGTTGCGGCCAACCAAAATGATGCGATGAGCGAGGACGACCGGCCAAGCCAACGCAAGCTGCGCGAAGGCGACAAAGTGGAAGCCCAGTACAAAGGCAAGAGCAAGTGGTATCCTGG
>JAADXI010000142.1:0-39043 GCA_023337615.1 Pythium brachiatum | reverse complement strand
TTTGAATGGACTGTCAGCTCACGGCCCGCCATCGCATTCATCGCAGGAAGTGATGGCTTCCATATTTAGGCGCGGCACGCTCTGGTCTGGTATCGGATAAACCCGGACTGTTGTTGTCAGTCCAAGAATATCAAGATCAACAAGAAGCACAACAAGAGGAACAACGGTGAATAAATCGGAACGAGTGCGGTAAACTTGGACTGGATGGCCGAGGAGACTGTAGGCGAATAATGCAACGACAGACGGATCACTGTGGTGCTGTGTCAGGTTGCAACGACCTGTCTTCCTCCCAGCCGCTGGCTGCACATTCGAAGATCTTGTTCAGCTTGAAAATCAGTGGAGAAGCAAAGCGAGGTGCCAAGTCCATCGCCAGATCATGCTGTGGGAGAGGAAAGCTAGCATCCACGTTGTTGGCCTGGATGGTATACCACTGCAACGGCGAGGGTGTGATAACACGGACTACACCTGCAGCACAAGTGCGGCTTGGAACCTCACAGAGGCTTACCAACACACTTTCATGCAGTGGCGCTGTGCCGAAGGACACTTCTTGGACCACGCGTATCTCCGCGAGCTCACCGGCCTGAGCGTCGCCCACGCGTTCGAACACCACAGCAAGTGCGGCCTTGTAGAGACAACCAGTCGCGTCTGTTGCAGCTCTCGACTCGAAGAACTTGAACACCACGGCACGCAGCACGTGTGGTTCGGAGAGGTACAGCCGTGCCTGTTGGATACTCTCCGGCACGGTGCGGCTGTGGTGGACTTCGATCTCCACCACGACCAGTGGAAGCCTGCGTCGCTGGCCAAGGGGCTGGTCTTCGGGGTCAAAGTTCGCAGAGAGCACGCAGTCCGGCTTGGCTTTCTGGCCGCTGTAGACGTCTGGGTACTCTTGGTGTGGCTTCAGTCGATTGGCGGGCTGGAAGTGCTCGTCCGCATAACTATCCAAGGCCATAAACGCAGCGCCTTTGGCGTCGCAGCGCTCGCGCCCTTCAACATCCACGAGCTCGAGCACGCCGTCCGCGCTCAACTCGACCGTGAGGCCGACGAGCCATTTGTATGGCATCTTCTCAAGCATCTCTGGCGTGACGCCACGCGCGATCTCCACGCGGATGGCGCAGGAGACGTCAACCCCGTCCACCTTGTCCTCGCGATCTTCCCAGACATACAACCGACGCATAAACTCCGTCCGTGCGATCTCGATGGTACCCTCGGTAATGCGAACGCTCATGGATAGCCCAGTCGTTGTGGTAACTCGGGGATAGAAGGCTCTTGGTCAAATGACCATGTGTGCCTCAGATGGGTTCGACGCCGTTAGTTTTCACCACGCTGCCATGATTGATGGGTTTGAAATCGAATGAGTGATGGACCAGCAGAAGCAAACCCAGAGAAACTCTTGAATAGGCAATTCGAACTGAGGAGCCTCGTTGATGTGACTGGATGCAATGAGCTCAGAAGGACGATGACTGGGAAACCCTGAGAGGTCGCACGCCGCCTTTCTCAACTGGAGCGACTCTTCAATGGCATCGGTTACGAGGGTACAGTTCGGTAACTCACATGGTCTCACATGATCTCACTGTCAATAACCCATCACTAAACGACCGGCGACAGCAACATCAACATGATGGGTATCACTTCCGATTGCGATGGACGCCAGCACACCCTCAGCGTGGTGCGCTCGCGGCTCGCAGCGGTCAGAACCCAGTCCAGCGTCCAAGAGCCGCCCGCTAAACGGCTCGATCCCGACCAATCCCTCCCGTCAGCAGCCATCGCAGAACAGCTCTCGCCACTGTAGCCGATCACGGCGCTATCATCCAGTCGTCCATTCCGTGTCAGCGTCAATCCACATTCCATCCGTAACTGATGTCCATGATTGTGTATGTACCGTGCATGATCACAACCCCGAGAGCAGCAGCAAAGCTTGCGACGCCACCAGCGCGATATAGCTTGGCGCGCAGATGAGGAAGCCGTTGCGTTGGTGCTTTGGTGGGTTACCTATTTTTTGCAATCATGGACATCAGTTACGGATGGAATGTGGATTGACGCTGACACGGAATGGACGACTGGAACTGTGCTGAAACCGAACATACAAGGACTCGATGCACTAGTGGGGAACGTGAGCAGACACAGAGATCGACGAACCGCAGTGCGGTGCTGAGCCAACGCGAGGACTCTCACTTGCGGCAATCTTTTTCCCAGCCGACGACAGCCTCTTCGAAGATCGCTACCAAATCCAGCGACAACGGAGCAGTCACGCCAGGCGCGTCGACTTCCACAGCCAGATCGAACGACAAGTCCGGTGCGCCTTTCACCACATTATGGCGGCACATCTCAGCCAAGCTCGTATACACGTCCCTCGCGTCGATGGGGAAGGTTTCCAGTGGCGAGGCAGCGATCGGGCGGATGGTTCCTGCTGATGGAGATGTGCGGCTGGGAACTGTGCTGAGATGTATCAACACGTTGCCGTCTAGAGGCGCGTTGCCGAACAACACTTCGTCCACCACGCAGATGTCGGCAAATCCACCAGGCTGGACGTTGCCAGCGCGTTCAAACACGACGGCGAGGGCAGGCTTTTGCAGCAGAGGCGGATGGGATTCGAGTCCGGTGGGCTCGGCGCGGAAGAACTTGAACGCCACGACGCGCTGCAGGTGTTGTCGATAGATACTGACGCGCCTTTTCGATGATCTCGAGCACGTTGAGATGGTACACTTCGATCTCCACCACGACCAGCGGCAACTCACGTTGCGGTCGTTGTGGCCCATTTTGTTGGGGGTGGCGGAACCCCTCGAGCATTGCGTCTGGAATGAGTTTGTCGATTCCGTAGAAGCCGGAACATTCCTGGCTGGACGCGAAGCGATTGCCTCTAGTCCGTTGTTGACTCCCGTACATGCTCAGCATCCAGTATGCTTTCCCTTTGGCCATGCGGTGTTCCATCCCTACGGCATCCACGAGCTCCAGCACCCCGTCTTCACTCAGCTCGACCGTCAGACCCACGAGCCACTCGTAGGGGATCTCCAGGACCATCTCTGGCGTAACGCCACGCGCGATCTTCACGCGGATACCACAGCCTTCGTCGGCATCATGGACCTTCTCCACACGAAGCTTCCAGAAGCGGAACTGGCGCTCATACTCGGCGCGCGCGGCGTCGAAGATTTCCTCAATCAGACTGGCGTTGCACGTGTTCGATGTGGCGGCAGCAGCGATAGCCGTGGTGTCTTCTACGACAGAGACAGCGGGGGTAGCTGAGGCGACGGCGATGGACACTTCCTTCGTGGCGCTTCCACACGTCGTGGCCGGCACAGTTACCGCCGTCGCTTGTTTCTGCTTGGTGGCACCGCTGGACGTGGGCATCAGGTGGTGGCTGCGCGTGGTCATCGGCGGCGATGGCTTTGCTTACTGGTCTTGGGTGAACCGCCGAAGAAGATTTCGCCGACTCGATGGATGACAAGATTGGGATGGATGGGTTGAAGGATGGGTAGATGCTTGGCGGCAAGTTTTGAAATGGCGAGCTCTACGTCCGAGCAGGTTCATATTTAGTCGAACTGACTGATGGCCGTAATGGGCCGTCCAGAGAAACCGAGGACGGAGGTCTCTGGAATCCATCGCCACCGCGAAGCTTCAGCCATGGGACAAGCGAGTCCTCTCGTGCCCACCCGACCAATGACATCTATGCAACGGAAATACGCAGGTCTCCGTGCCGCCAAGCGCGACGCCGTGGTGTTCCACTCGCTGATGATGGTGATGAAGTTGAGGTGCATTTCACTACTAGTCCAGAGTCCAATCGCCGGACTGCGAACGGATGATACTACTATGTAAATACTTGAATGAGCACTTTGCCATTCGACGAAGTCACTCGGGCGGCGACAAAACCACGATCTGGCCGCGCAGTTACTCGCTGCGGCCGTGCTGCTCATCCATCAACATTCTGAGAACGGAAAGTGAAATGTGTGGGCACTCTCAACACTGCGGAGATCGAATCCCCAGCCGACGACAGCAGCTTCAAAGATCTCAGGCAGATCAAACGACAACGGAGCCGTCACACCAGGTGCGTCAACGTCCACACTCAACAACTGGGGTGGCATTTCACGCAAGTTCGCATACACGTTCCTCGTCTCGATGGTGAAGCCTTCCAGAGGCGAGGCAGCAATCGAGCGGATCTCTCCTGCCCGAGAAGTCCGGCTTGGTACTGAGCTGAGATGCTCCATCACATGTCCGGCCAGTGGCGCGTTGCCGAACGAGACTTCTTCCACCACGCTGATGTCA
The DNA here is from genome assembly GCA_023337615.1 of Pythium brachiatum. Lineage (NCBI taxonomy): Eukaryota > Oomycota > Peronosporomycetes > Pythiales > Pythiaceae > Pythium > Pythium brachiatum. The sequence goes on along the minus strand of JAADXI010000142.1, from coordinate 34,786 downwards.
CCAGGCTGGGCATTGTTAGCACGTTCAAACACAAGAGCGAGTGCAGGCTTGAGCAGCAGAGGCGGATCGGATTCAAGTCCAGCAGCCCTGGCTTCAAAGAACTTGAACACAACGACGCGCTGAACGTGTGGTGCTTGGAGATACCGGCGCGCCATGGCGATGATCTGCCGTACATTGAGTCGATAAATGACTATGTCCACAACGATCAGCGGCTGGTCACGTAGCTGATACGGAGGTCCGTTGGCGTCAGGGTAGAAGACGCCCTTGAGCATCGTGTCTGGCGTGAGATTCTCGTTTCCGAAAGAGCCGGGATATTCAATGCGCGCAATGAGACGATTCGCTTCATTCCGGTATTGGCTCGCATACTTGCTCAGAATCGCACACGCGGATACTCTGGTGTTGTGGTGCTCGTCTCCTTTGACGTCCAGGAGCTCCAGCACACCATCCGCACTCAACTCGACTGTGAGGCCGACGAGCCACTTGTAGGGAATCACCTCCAGCATCGCTGGTGTGATGCCGTGCGCGATCTCAACGCGAATGGGGCAGCCCTCGTCGGCTCCGTCGTCCTTGTTGTGGCGGTCTTTCCAGGCACGGAACTGACGCAGAAACTCAGCGCAGGCAGCGTCGATGCTCTCCTCAGTAATACCACCACGATTCGCGCTTCGAAGGATGGGCGGGAGGTCTTCCGAGGCAAACATGACGGTCACTTGCTCAAGAACACTCACTGGCGTCTGCTGTTGGTAAAATGGCGACTGGTAGTCGGGCTCTGCCTCTCGAGTAGAGGAGTGGAACGAGTGGGACACGACGTAGGCACCATGTGGATGATTGGATCTCGGGACTGGGTGACTCAAATTGAGGGCATCAATCACAAAGTTAGAATGGGGGGATGCGCAATCCTGTCGCGCGAGTGTACGATCAGCCGTCGGGTATTCACGAGAAGCACCTATCATTGACACCCGCTATACAAAATCGCCGTCTATTCCGTGTCTCTAGATCGTTTATCGCTGTTCCTGGCTGTGAGATTGCCGATCGATTTGAAGGATCCGAAGATGCCGCGACGCTTGAACAACCGCATAGTCGCGAAGCCTGTGACGCCCATGAGCGTCACTGCGACCGAGGTCACGCCCACAAACCAGCCACTCGCCTGTTCGACACCCGTGAGCAAGTTCATGCCAAACACACCAACCGTGAATGTGCCGATCGAGAGGCTGATGCCCGCGACGGAGAACATGATGTTCACGCCCAGCAGATAGTTTCGCATGGCATCAAGCCGCAGCTTGACCACGGTCTCTGTGTTCTGGATGCGCTGCTGCAATAGCGTGGTGTTTGTCTGCAGCGCGTGGATGTCCTGAAGGTAGTTTTCGATCAACACCTCGGCTTCTTCCGAGTCAAAACTCCACAGATCGCCCAGCAACGACCGGTCGTCGTGGAGTTTGCTCAGATACAGCAGCCGCAGGTCCTCTTCGTTATTGAGCGTCGCCATGAGCGCACGTCGCACGCCGTCCACACGCGACTGGAACTCGTTCATCGTGTTCTTGAACGTCCGCAATGTATTGATCTCTCCAGCCAACGGCTGGTCCGACACGAGCCGCCCCAGCGACGTCTTGATAGCTGGCGCGACCTGGTTGAACTCTGCGTAGTGATGGCGACACAGCGTACCCAGCAGCGCCTCCAGTGCCCTACACAGTGAATCAGTAAGCCAGCTATAATATACGGTATGATACAGTGATTGTATGATGCGTACATGAACTCATAGGGGACGTGGTCGTCAGCGTGGCTGGCGACCTCCGCGAACGCCTCCTGGAGCATCGGCCGCATTGTCGCGTCGTTCTCGTGCAGAAACACGAGGCAGCGATGGCGCATGATGATCGCACGCACGGGATCTACAGTAGACACACAATCTATCAGCACAGCGGCTCCAATACAATACAATACAACACACAGTCAACAAACCCACCGGCATTGACCAGGATCGCCTGGTCGCGGACCTCCAAAGACGGCTCACTGCGCACCGCAAACGCGCTGTCTAGCTGCCGGATATCTCGCGCGTGGACGCGCTGTACTTCGACCACCGACTCGCCCTGTGCGCCTCGCGGCGGCGGCGTCCGCTGTGACGGTCTCTTCTTGCTTGGACTTGGGTCTGGGTCGAGACCGACGGCCATGGCGGCGTCCTGCGTGAGCCGCAGCACCTCCGCGCGCGTCATTTGGTGCATCGTCGCGTCGCCTTCTTCATCAAAGATCATTACACGCGCGTTGCCTGCGGGGTTTGTGCGCGGCTTGAGCTCCGCAAACGCCAGGTCGGCGGCGTTAGCAGAGACTGTGGACCAGGGATCCACGCTGCTGGAAATGAAGACTGCGGGGCGGCTGCTGAAGGTACGACCGCGAATGCGCAGTGCTACGCCCAGCGGACGTAGCCACGAGATCTGTATGAGTGGGAGGGTGCTGTGGACGGCACGGGGGCGCAGCGTCGCGGAGAGAGGCAGGAGTGCACGCCGCATTCCCAGCATTTTGGGAGATGTGGAGTTGATGCATGACGAAGGTCGAACGCAACACAGAGTCAACTTACCGACCGAGTACCGGTATTGATCTGGTGAAACGTGTTTACGATAATACTGGATCCCAGGTGTTTTGCAGCCGAAGGCTGCAAAACACCCAGACCTTCGAAGATTTCTTTTAGCAGGTATTTATATTGGGATTGACCCGTCCAGTTCAAAGGAGGCAGGTTCCAGACATTTAGTATCAGAGGTCACACTTCTGGAACCATTCCGCGTGTGCGCGCGTCCACTCCCACTTTGGGATTGATGCCCTCAAAATGTTCGCATCCAACAGCGGCCAAGACATTGTAGACCACAATCCAAAGTGCCTTCGCTCGAGCAAGTCGCTGCGATGTCCGCCGCAGAAGACATCCACAATGTCCATACAGGCGCTGCAGCGGACGGAGCGAGTGGTGGTGTCTCCAAGGAGATCATCGACGTTGCACCCGCTGACTTTGAGTGCCAGCTCCGAGCCTGGAAGCACCGTGAGAACAAGGCTAATGGTGCTGACGAGTGCTGTGATATCCGCGTGGTCATCGCACGTGGCGTCACACGATCCATGCTAAAGGAGTTACCGTACAAGTGGCTCGTCGGCCTGACCGTCGAGTTGACTGCGGATGGTGTGCTGGAGCTCCTGGATGTCGAAGGTGAGGAGCACCACAACGCGAAAGTATCAGCATTGATGTGTCTGGACAGGTATGCGAGTCAACACGAGAGCGATGCCAATGGTTTCATGGCGTGCATTGAGCGTCCCAGCTCTTTCGGAAACGAAACGCTCACGCCAGACGCGATGCTCAAGGGCGTCTTCTACACCTAAGCCGACGGACCTCCGTTTCAGCTACGTGACCAGCCGCTGGTCGTTGTGGAGATCAATGTGTACCGTCTCAATGTGCTACAGATCCTCGACCTGGCTTGGCGGTATCTCCAAGCACCACACGTGCAGCGTGTCGTGGTGTTAAAGTTCTTCGACGCCAGGGCCACTGGACTTGAATCGGATCCGCCTCTGCTGCTCAAGCCTGCGCTCGCTGTTGTGTTTGAACGCGCGAACAAAGTCCAGCCTGGAGATATCCGTGTGGTGGATGAAGTGTCTTTCGGCAACGCGCCACTGGCCGGACACGTCTTGGAGCATCTCAGCACCGTACCAAGCCGCACTTCTCCAGCAGGACAGATCCGCTCAATCGCTGCGTTGCCTTTGGAGGCGTTCACCATTGAGACGAGAAACATGTATGCGAACGTGCGTGAGATGCCTCTGCAAGCTTTGAGTGTGGACGTCAACGCAGCGGGCGTGACGGCTCCGTTGTCGCTCGATTTGTCCGAGATCTTCAAAGCTGCTGTGCTCGGCTGGAAAAGAGATCTCCGCTGTTGATTGTCCCCACGTCGACGCAGCCGCCTCGCTCGTAGTGGTGGCTCTGCTCAATTCTGGTGCCAAGGAGTTCTTCAGCCCTTCATGTTCGGCTCCGGTAGTCGTATCCGGCATTCCAATTCCCTTTGCTCCGACGTTGCCATGGTAGTGTATCGTTCGCGTAACGGCACCAAAGATCCGCATGTGTAAGAGCACAAATACATATTCAATTCACTTTCCACTTTCGAGCAGTGATATCCTTGACATGAAAACGAACTCCGTCGATAGCGCTCCCCGACTCGTGCCTGCATCAGTCCAATTCCAATTGCACTTCCAATGGTTTGTGCTCTTCTCATCCACTGGCAGCTTGGCCCTCACCTCGTTCGGCATCTCCACGGCGTCGTTCTGCACCTCGGATCATGATCTTCGCGCGCTTCAGTTCCTCTGCAAGTTGCTCGGTCTTGTGCCGAAGCACATCCAGTTCCTTCTTTTGCGTTCTCTGCCTCGATTCGAGATCTCGCATTAAACGCGTCGTTTGATCTTGACATGCTCCGTGATGGCGGCGATCTCACGTCGCAGGGCCTTCATCTCCATGTTCGGGAATCGCGAGCGAATGCTGCGAGCAAAGTCAAGCTTCTCCTCGTTCTCCTCGCCACTCTAGCCGTGCTGATCTTCGTGCGCTCCAACCAACGCGTAGAGTTCGTGTCTTTCCTTGGTGGTGAGCACGTTCTTCTGCTTTCGCTCGTGTCCATCGGCTATTGGCATCCAACCTCGCGGAGGAGGCGACCGCTTCTGCGCATTCTTCGGAGTCTTCGGAGTCTTTGGTTTCTTCGAGCTGATCTTGGCACGAGCTCTTAGTGACGAGCTCCGTTTGCCTTGTTGACTAGGCGCAGACAGAGTGGCGTGACGGAGTGGAGTTGAAGATCTCGTCCAAATGCTGACCACGGTTGCAAGCGTTGACGCGGGAACTCGCCGCCAACGAAGCTGGCGTTTGCGGTGGCTCTGGAGACAGCGGCAGCATAGGGCGGTTGGATTGATCTGCGGTCGCCGACACCGACGCTGGTTGTAGAGATTGCTGCGCCGCGTCATGTGAAGAATCTGGAAGAGAGAACGGCGGTGGCGTGCTGCCATTATTCTGGTTCGATAGCGACAGAAGTTGGGTGGCCACTTCAACGACGACGTTGTCGACTGGCTCAGCTGCTGGTGGCATGGCCAACGGGCCGAGAGTATACCCGAGACTGCGGTCGCGCAGTGGAGTGTGTCTGCGTGGATCCATGGGAGCGCCTTCACGTGACGCGATCCTGTATTCCACTATATTTTGCTCCACTATGATCGCCAGGCTGCACAGAGGGATGGCAACTGGAGGATGCGTTCGCTGTCCAATCAACTGTATATTTTAATACCGGTACCGGTACATTCAAATTCTCGAAAGTCGCCAGCCACGATGGCAGTTCGTGTTCGCTTCTTCACTGGGCCATAGAAGTACTACGTAGTATCCGCTTGTTGGCTGACTGGTCCGTTGTCGTGGGCTCTGGAGACACTGCCTGGTACGGAGAGTAGCTGAGTGTGACTGTGTGTGTTTCCTTCAACTCATAGCATTCAATTGACCATGTTATCGCGCGAATCCTCACATCGACTCAACTCATGTGCGCCGTCCACCCACTTTGCCCTACAGCGGTATCACGCGCGCGCGTAGATCGCCCTTGAGCGCCAACGTCAGTGCCATCTCGTACGTGTACGAGTGCGGTGGCTTCTCCAGCTCAAAATCGTACTTGCTGAGCAAATACGCGAGCGTGGTCTTGAGCTCCAGCATCGCGAAGCGCATGCCCAGACAGATCCGCGGACCAGCGTGGAACGCGACAAACTGAAAGGACGAAAACGTCTTGAGCGTCGCGGAGCCAGTGGCTCCAGTGGGTGTGTTGAGCCATCGCTCGGGCTTGAAATCAGCAGCGTCGGGACCCCAGACGCTGGGCATGCGGGCCAATGCGTAGGCTGGGATGTACACGCGCGTGCCTTTCTTCATGAACGTACCGTCACACAGTGTGACGTCCTGGTTGGCTTCCTTGGCGTTCAGCGGCACGAGCGAACAGAGCCGCAGCGTCTCTCGGACCACGGCTTCCAAGTACACGAGATGGTTCTCCACTTGGTCCATGGACGGCACGAACGACTTGTCAGTGAAGAGCTCTGGAAGGTGGACTCGTAGCTCATCGCGAAGAAGCTGCAGCACTCGAGGCTCGCGCGCCAGCATGATCATCATCCACGTGAGCGCCGTGCCCGTCGAGTCTTTGCCTGCCGCAATCATGCTGAAGCCAGCATCACGAAGCAGCTTGGCCAACTTGGTCACATCACCACCGTGTGCGGTGATCTCCTTGAACTCGTCCACGTGGTCCATGACGATCGACAGTACGTCCTGCCGCTCCTCGCGCTTGTCTGTTTGCAGTTTGCTTCGCTCCAGCGTCTTGTTCACCACCTCGTAGACTTTCGTGTCGATCACTCGCACGGCTTCTGCGAGCTTGCGCTCATCGCCGATGTTCAGCTTGCTCTTGAGCTGCCAGAGCCAGTCGGGCTGGTGGAACCGAAGCTCCAGCAGCTTCATGCCCTCCATCATCGCCGTGAGAAATGCGTTGTTGGTGTCTGTATCGACAGCGTCCAGCGTGTTTTCGTTCAGACCAAAGGCGATCTCCGTGAACGTGTCAAATGCGAACCGGTGGAAGGCGTCGCTCAATAGAAACCACGGCGAGGGGCATTGGCCGGCGGCCTGGTTCTTGGCCGTTCGGTCCAATACATTGCCGAATATCTTGAGGTGGCGTTGGATCGCAGCGCAGATCGAGTCACGGAACCGGTGCATCGTGAAAAGGCGACTGAGCGCCTTGCGCTGCTGCTTCCACTTCTCTCCATCCACTGCGCCGATGCCGTCACCGACAAACGCGCGGAAGATCGTGTTCATACGCACGCCCTTGTCAAAGATCTCGAACTGCGTCTTCATAACATCTTCAAAGCACGCGACCGAGCTCACAACCACGAGCGGCGGTGCGCCGAGCGCCTGGAGACGCCACGTCTTGCCATTGTGGAGGAGGCACTGCTCCAGGATCCAGTCGTGGAGGCGGTAAAGCTGGGTGCTGAGATCCAGCGTGTTGCCCAGCACAGGCAGCGTAGACGGCGGACACGGCAGTGGCTTCAGCGCGCGGAGACGCGCGTCCGGCGCCAGCAGCAGCCACAGCAGCGCTGCGCTTCCCACCGCGAGGCCTGGAAGCAGTACGTCGCTCCACGAGGTCAGCATTTGTCTTGGTTTGATCTGGAGTGTCGACCAGCTCAGTTGGGAAGTGCTGTCGTTGGGTTCACGCGAGAAAAAGGGGTCAGATGAAAAATCGAACCTTTTTAGGAAAATAGAATGTTTTAGCCAATCAAAAAACACATGGAAGCATCGAATGAGCCAATCGAAAGGGGGCAAAACCCACCCAATGCACCCATATCCGAACGAACGGCTCCCTCAAAACTTTGCAGCTCATTTCACTCACCCAGAGACTCTCTGGGGCCTTGACCTACCACATGCATCACGCAGCTTCTCGCCTTCACTTCATGCGTATTGAGCTTGACTTCGTTCGCCAACCTCGCAACACTCGTCCTGATCTCTCACACTAGCCTCTCTCTCTCTGCCTAAGCGCGGAGTAGCTTGCGCAGCGTCTGGTGGACATCACTTGGGCTGTAGTTGCAGGTCGGTGGCAGTGGGCCGTTGCCCGTGATCTTGGGCTCCTTTCCCTTGCTCGTGCCCTGCGACCAGAGGCACACAGGCACGGCCTTGGACGACGTGGCCTGGATGTAGATGTTGGACAGCGTGGCCTCGTCCCCAAAGTTCTGGTTCACCGCCACGATACCGGCCTTGGGCTTGACGGCCAGCAGGTTGGAGACTGTGACCTTGCGCTTGTAGCTCTCAGCGCAGTTGCCGCACGACCGGTAGAGCTTCCCGAACGTGTCGGCGTAGAAGCCGTCGATGATCACGTGGCCCTTGCCGTTGTGCTGGATGATCTTGTCGTCGGCGTTGCGCGCACCGCCACCGGTGACGCGCGTGACGCTGCTGTCCGAGCCGCCCTTGATGGTCAGTGCGTCTTCACACACGTCGTCCCACCACACGTTCTCGACGTTGCAGCCGCCCTGGTCGCAGTGTACGCCCTCGGCTTGGTTCACGCCGATGATCACGTTCTTGAGCGTGGCTCCAGGCTCGAGTAGGAACACAGCGGTGTTGGAGCCGGTCTCTTTCTGGCCCGAGCACTTGATGTTGGAGCGTTCGTAGGTCTGCATCTTGCCGTCGAAGACCTCGCCGGCCTTGACAGTGATGGGCTGGTCCTTCTGCACGAGTCCCGTGCTCTTGGGCCAGGCACCCGTGGGGATGGAAGCACCGTCGGCAAGGAAGCCGAGGGCAGCGAGAGCGACGAAAGCGTGGGCAAACTTGGTGAACATCGTGAAGAAGAGGGGGGGGGCTTGGGGGGGGTTGTGGCTGGAAGACCGCGAGTTGGAAAGTGAGAAGCGAAAGACGACCTCAAGCTTCCCTGTCGGCGGAGATCAACGCGATGAGCACTGAGCTCCTGGATACGAGTGGACGATCCAGAGGGAGATTTCTGCTGCGTTGCCAACCCCTCATAATTAAGCCTTGCTGCCTTTACGCGAGGCTGGTCGTTCACACCGGATCTTGAAGCTGCTGATGTCCACGTGGTTCAGCGGATGGTCCTCCGCACCGTGCGGCAGTGCTGTAGGATCTAGTCCATCTCTCACTCTCCGCTCAACCATGGAAAGAGAACGCGTAGCTAACGTGACGTCTCGTTCAAAAGAGGTCACTTCAAGAATCTTCCACCGGCACCGACACCGGCTCCATCTCCATCTCCTACTACTACAGTGAACCCTTGCTTGAACCGCCGTACGGTACGCTATCGACTTCAACCTCAACATCAGCAACCGCTTGCCGTGCCAACAGACTGAATCCGTGAACGATCACAAACTATGGCTTCCTCCTCACTGGCTCCGTACAGTAGCGAACGCTGGACGGATAAACACGGGTCCGTGGATGTCCAGCGTCAGCGACATCTCGTATGTGAACGCGTCAGGGGACTTGGTGGTCGCGAAGTAGAAGTTTCCCAGCAGCATCGCCAGCGCGATCTTCATCTCGACCATCGAGAACTGGAGCCCCGGGCAGATCCGTGGACCGGCGTTGAATGCCATGAACTTGAACGGAGAGACGACCAGCAGCTTGCCGGTCTCGCTATCGAGCCAGCGCTCCGGCTTGAACTCGGTGGCGTCGTCACCCCACACAGACGGCAGTCGAGCCATCGCGTATGTGGGCAGCAACACCTCTGTGCCAGCCGCCAGGAACGTGCCGTCACTCAGCGTCACATCCTTGAGCGCCTCGCGTGTGTTGAGTGGAAGCACTTGGTTTAGCCGCAAGTTCTCTCGGATCGCAGCCTCCAAGTACACAAGCTCAGCGGTCTGCTCTCTCGTCGGCACAGTGATTTCCCCAGTGGAGAGACCCGGGAAAGAGTCCCACAGCTCTTGACGGACGCGCTGCTGCACAGCGGGGAACTTGGCCATCATGATCAGGAACCAGGTCATAGCAGTGGAGGTGGTGTCGCGTCCCGACGAGATGAACGACACCGCCATGTTGCGGATCTCGGTCACGTTCAGGTCTCCGCCTGGACTGCTGGCGGTGTTCTCCAGGCACAGCGTCACCAGATCCTTCATTACCGGTACAGTGCTTATTGGCTTGTGGTCTCCGTTATCCTGGCGCTTCTTACGCGTCATGGAGTCTTGAATGAGCTGGTACATGAACTTATCGAGCCACGCCATATCCAGTTTGTTCTGTCCTTCAGAACCGATGCCCAGCCACCGCTTGAGCTTCCACATCGCCGTGGGCAGCTCCTGGCGCTCGAGAATGATCTGGTTTGCACGGCGAAGGGTATAGAAGAACTGGAGGTTCGCGTCGCTGGTCATGAACTCGAGATCCACGCCTAAGCCGATCGTCGTGAACACGCCCGTGCCGTACAGCTCCAGCAGCCGCTTGATATCCACCACTTCGTTGGTCTTGGCAGCTTTAGCGAGGATTTCGTAGAGCTGCTGTGTGTGGCCTTTCATCACACTGTCCATGGTGTCGCGCATCGCGCGCATGGAGAATAGGTGGTTCGCGGTCTTGCGCTGCTGCTGCCACTTGGCGCCATCGGTGACGAAAATGTCGTGGCCAAACACATCACGCATCGTCTCTGCGAACTTCTTGCCCTTACCAAACTTGTCAAAGTGCGTCTTGAGCACGTCCTCCATGGCCTCCACGGTGGACAGCACGACCAGGAGCTTGGTGGGCATGCTCACGACAAACGGCCGGCCGTCGAAGCGCAAGCATTCACCATAGAACAGCGTGTGGAGCGTGGCGTGGTGGTTCAGCAGCTCCTTCAAGTTGCCCACAAACGGAAGCGCCGATGGCGGACGCGGAAGGTGAGCGACCGCTCGATGCACGCGGCTTGGTGCGAGTGCGAACCAGAAGAGAAGCACGACGACCGACACAGCGAGGAGCTGCCGTGGGAAGGCGAGTTCGCCAAACGGAGAGAACGACGATAGCATGGAAAGCGCAGAGTCCGAACTCGTCATCTCAGCAGGCTGGCGCTTTGAAGAGTGAGAAATTGGAGGCGGTTGCGGGCGTCTACGCCCGTCGAAGCGTGAGTCGGCTGTCCCGCCGATAGCGCACGCCACTGGAGAGCTACGGACGAGTCGCTGTTGCGCGTGCTTGCTGCGTCAGTGTATCGAAGCATATATAAGCTACGAAGCTCTCGTCATCTTCGGTGCCATCCTCCACACAGAGCCTCTCCAAGCATTTCCACTCGTGGGGCCCGCACAATCAGCCTCTCCAGACAATCACTCTACTAATTAGCTTAGCCTTCGCTTGCTGTCCTTTCCTTCCCATGTCACTATCATGGAGTAATGTTGTCTGAATGTATTACTCGGGTGCAAATGTTGCGCCAACGCCGCCTCCTGTGTGTTGGTGGAAAAGCAGCAAGACCCCACCACGCCCAGAAGCTCCAAGCCGCCGGGATCCTCGCGCGTCTTCTTGCTCTCCGTCTCCGTCGCCAGTGCCGCCTCCGACACCTAGAAACCCCCGTGCGTCTGTGTCTCTCGCCGCTCTCTATCTGCGCGTTGTAACTTCTACCCCTCTTCTTCCGTTGGATCCCCCCGCTCGCTGTCTATCACTAGACACAACCTCTCCACATTCACCATGGTACGCACTTTCTTGATACTGGGGTTCATGCTAATGATACGCATGCTAACGATGGTGGATCTGAATGATGTGAAGGTGATGAACAAGAGCAGCAAGATGCTCAACTACATCAACTACCGCATGAAGGTGACGCTCCAGGACTCGCGCGTGCTGGTGGGCTACTTCATGGCGTTTGACAAGCACATGAACCTCGTGCTGGGCGACACGGAGGAGTTCCGGACAATCAAGGCCAAGGTCAAGACCAGCGTGTCCGAGGAGCGCGTGGAGAAGCGCCATCTCGGACTCGTGCTGCTGCGTGGCGAGAACGTCGTGTCGCTCACGGTCGAAGGCCCGCCGCTCGCGCCCGAGAACGAGACGGTCGGTCCCAGCGGCCCAGGCGTCGCGCGTGCGGCCGGTCGCGGCATCCCTGCCGCTCCTCTGGGCGCGCCGCCGATGGGACTGATGGCGCCGATGCGTGGCATTGGTGGCCCAGCGCCAGGTATGATGCAACCAGGACAAGGTGAGTGGATTTCAATTTGGATGTGCATTGTATTATGTTGCGGACTGGAGAAAGAGGCCGGAGAAGGAGAGCGCATGGCAAGGGGGCTTCCAGATGATCAGACATCGAACAGATAGGCGACAATGGGTGTCCGGCTCTTCCTCCCGAACCCAGCTGAGCGAACAACTTCCAACTCTACCCAACGTACTACCGTTGATCTTAGTATGATGGAAGCTCCACCCGCCCTCTCTCTATCTCCACTTCGCCTCAGCCAACACCGCCAGTGGATTATGATCGTGGTAACTAACGCTGCGTGTGTGATGGATTCGTAGTCGCTGCTCAGGCCCAGGCCATGTCCTACGGTCGCGGCCGTGGTATGCCCGGCCCGCCTCCAGGCATGCTGCCTCCTCGTCCGATGGGTATCCCAGGCATGATGCCACCTCCGGGCATGGGTCCTCCGCCAGGCATGATGCCTCCAGGAATGATGCCACCGCCAGGCATGCGTGGTCCTCCAGGTCCTCCACCGATGATGCGACCACCAGGCCAGTAAAGAGAGCACGAACACGACAGCTTTTCGACACTCTCCGCCATTTCTAGAACAGCTTTATGGACGACTGACTGCGTCCAGACCCGTAAATATACGCACACCACGCTGTTGCGGACCGCCAAATACTCTTTAGGCCTCTGTGTCGTCCTCCACCACGGCTCGCTCCATGATGAACTTTCCTTCCTTGTACTTTTGCGACGACTCCATCGCGCGGATCTAGCGTACAACACTCATACACTGGTCAGCCATACAGCACAGACACTTGCATCACAATCAACTAGAGGAATACCCACGTATTTCCAACCCAGAATGGTCTCGCAGCCGCGGCAGATCACGTCGCAGATCGTGTGCATGCCTGTCATGAGGTAGCGGTTGCGTGGCACGCCCGTGCGCACATTGAACCTTCCCAACACTACGAGTCAGCTACAGCTGTACACGTCTCCTACCCATAGTAACCACTCCACGTACATGGCGTTGAGCAGAAAGGCCTTGCCCGTGCGTCCGAAGAACGACTTGGCGATGATATCGTCCCGGTCGGCGACCACGTTGGCGCACGCGGCGCAGCGGAACACGCGCATGCCGCTCAGCGCCAGCAGCTCCGTGGACTTGCCGTAGATCGACAGCTTCTGCACGCGGCCATCGACCTGCGTCTCGCCGGCGTCTTGGTGGTCGCTGTTCCCGCTGGACGAAGCGTCGTCGTCGTCGTCATCGCCATGTTCAGAGTCCTCGTCATCGTCACTGTCCTCCTGGTTATTGCCGCCTCCTTCACGCAGCAGCGCCTCCACTGTACGCTTCCACACAGCGCGTGGATCTCTGTACTCGACCTCCTTCGAGCCCGCGCGGATCACCACCAATGGTGCCATGTTTCCATCCACTGTAGCTCTTCAAGTTGGTAGCTTTGTTTCTCCTCACTGGACAGTCGCTTCAAAATGACGCAATTACTCCATAGTATGATGCAAAAAGCGCTTTTTACGGTTACATATCCGTGTTCGCCTGGCTGTGAGAAAGGCGACCACCACACTCGGGTCTATCTGCGGCAACTGTTCTGTATCTAAATGGCACGGCGCTTCTTGGCATCGTGCTTGAGCACGGCCTTGACGTTGCGCGTGTGCGCCGCCTGGACCTCTCGCGCGCCCTTGAGCACCTTGCCCTGCACCGCGCGACTCTTCTTGATCATCATGAAGTGCTTCGTACGGCGCTTCTCCGTGTTGGTCGTACCACCGCCGTGCTGCTTGGCCTTCCAATTGTCACGGCCCTCGAGCACGCTCTTCAGTCGCTCCTCCTGGGTCATGCGCTTCTTCTTCGAGTAACCTTCGAGGTCCGTAGGACTCACCTTGGTCATCTGCACTTCGTTCTTGGCCGCCATGGCCGCAGCCGCGACCTCATCGGCCTTCTTGCGTCGGCGACGCATCTTCGGGTCCTTCATCTCGGCCTCGCGCTCCTTCTTCAGCATCTCAATGCGCTCGAAATCCTTTGGCGTGAGGATACGACGAGCAGAGATGCGCTCGCTCTGTGGCTTCTCCGCGATCTCCATCTCCTCGTCTTCCTCCTCACCTTCACCTTCCTCATCGCCACTGGCAGCGCCACCCTCGCCATCCGACGCGACGTCGATCCACTCGTCCTCCGAGTCGTCCGACTCCGACGAAGCAACTTCCCAACCGTCCTGGTTGTCCTCGCCATCGAAACGGCCGGAAGCTTCAGCAGCCTCAAGCAGGTCAGCGCCGTCAACACCCTCAGCCGCGACCAGCTCACCGAACTGCTTTGGACGCGCGGTCTCCTCGTGGAATTTGCCGCGGTCCTTGCGCTTGAGCAGCGCCGGGTGGATGTCACGGATCAGGTTCAGAATACCACGCGCGGCCATCACGATCGTCTTGTCACGCATGCGGTTGTACATCACGAGGTCCTGGATCAACGCGTCCATGTCTTCACACTCGAGCACCAGCGGCACACGGCGGAAGATCTCACGCAGCGCGTTGATGCCGACAGCGATCACTTCCGACGTGCAGCGCTCCGTGACGAAGTTGTTCGCGATACTCTTGACAATCGGCAACAGCTCCTCTGGCGGGATCTCGTCGTGGCACGACTGCACCATGTACGCGAGAATCTGCGTCACGTTCTGCTGGTGCGACTGCAAGTAGCGCTGCAGTAGTGGGTACAACTGCAGCAGCACGATCTTGTGGAAACCGATGATGCGGCCAATGAAGTTCATCATGAGCAGCTTGACTTCGAACCGCTCCGTGCAGCTCTTGAGCGCCTTGAACTGCTTCTCGGCGACGCCCAATGGGTCGTTCAGTAGCTCAATCGCTGGGAATGTCGCCTGGAAGTTGAGCTGACGCAGACGCGCACGCTTGTTCTTCTTCAGCGCCTTGACGGTCTCACGCTGACGCTTGCGCGTCTTCTTCGAGTGGTTGTGGTAGTCCACTTCGACTGTCTGCTTCTTCTCTTTCGTCTGCTTTTCTTCATCCTCGAGGATATCGTCGTCGATGCCCAAGAAGAAGTTGATGGCCATGACCATGAGCTTGGTGTTCTTGCTGGTACACGCCGTGGCGATCACATTCGCCGTGCGCGTGTCGTGCCACACCTTGCGCTTGAACAGATCCACGAGCACCTGCAGCGACTTGACGGCCGCGTGCTCGTTCTCATCCTGGAGCATGTCGAACAGAAAGTTCTGCAGCGCCTTGTTGACCTTAATGTTCTTGTTGACCGCGTTGAGCTGCTTGATATCCGCGACAATGTGGCCGTACAGCAGCTCCCGCAGACGCTTGTCCGGGCAGCGGAACAGCTCAAAGAACACCTTGAGCAGCGTGATCGGGTCAATCAAGTTGCGGTTGCGCATGAGCATCAGCGCCTGCACGAGTGTCTTGCGCAGGTCCTGCTCCAGCACCAAGTAGTTTTCGCGCAGCAGCTTCATGATCTGCATTGGGAACTCGGCCATCTCCACTGGGTAGCACTTGGCGACGTGGCTCAGAAATGACACGAGCGCGCCAAAGTGCGCCGACTCCTTGGACGGCTGCAGCTCAAAGAGCTGGTACTCGCTCTCGTAGTGGCGCAATTGCATGAGGAACTCGGACTTGTAGCCGTCCGGGTCGCGCTTCACCATGTTCTGCAGCTGCGGCAGCTTGCCGATCACATCGGGACGCGACGCGTTCACGGCCGACATGCTGGATACAGTCGTGCGGGTGTGTAGATGTAGATGCCTGTGGAGGTGGCTACGTGCGTTGCGCTGTGTCGGCAAAGGCTGCGTCCTTTGATGTGCTGCTCGCAAACGACCAGCCCACATTTCACACAAAACCAACCATTTCAAAGGCGAGACACCCCTATTACAGGACTCACCTATTAGCCTCTCAAAAGCTAGCCTAATTTATCTGTCTCACGCTGTAGTAAGTTCGCATCTATCTTCAACTGCGTACTTAGTAGTCACTGCCCTTACGTCAACATCGCCGCAAAAGGGTCTTGCACCTGCGCAATTGGGGAGCTGCGCACTCCGAAAGTAACGACGAGAAGACCACGAGTATGGTGCAATTTCCAGCGGCCGGTGCGTGCGCAGAGCTGCTGCTTGCAGACAGGAAGGACGCGGTGTATGAAGGCGAGGTGAAGAACCTTGTGCGGGAGCTGCTGGAGCGCTGCTGCGGTACGCACGTGCTCTCGCAGGTGCTGCCCGAGCTCACGTCCGCGTCGGCGCTGCTCTACTATCTGCTGGTGTTGGGTCGCAAGAAACCGCAGCAGACGCTGGGAGAAGAGTACTGCGACGTGATGCGTGTGAATGTGGACGATACGCCAGTGGTCCACAACGTCGCGTGGGCTCGGCACGTGGCGTGGATCGCTGTGGCTGTGCTGCCGCGGTATATCGCGTCGCGCTCGCAGACAGGATGGCTGAACCTGTCGCAGTTAACGTGGTCACCGCGTGAGCGTATGGCTCAGCAGCTGCGCCAGCGTCAAGCAGCTCAGGCAGATAATAGCTCCTCGGATAGCGGTGCTATGGTCGCACCACAGCAGTCGTCTACGCGGTCGCTACTCTTCGCCATCGACAGATTAGTAGCGCAGCTGAAGGCGTTGATGGCGAGCATTGAGACGAAGCTGCTGCCGACGGGGTACGAGTTGCCACTGGTGCCGCTCCAGAATTGGCTCTCCCAAGTGCACCTGGCGCTGTTTTACATCTCGGCCAAGTATCTGCACGTGGCGAAGCGCGTGGCGGGGATCGAGTACGTTTTTGTCCGCAAGGATATCCACCCGGCACTGAATCTGTCGCTCCTGGTACGTTTTCGTGGATGATCACCTCCATGCAATAGCGAGTTCACTTACATTGAATGTGTGCTTGATGTGAGCGCAGGGCTACGTCATGATGATCCGCCTAGCTACGACCTCGCTGGCAGAACTGAAGCGTGTGCGTAAGATGCAGCAGGCAGATGCCAAGCAGAAGATCGACTCGCATCTAGCGTCTCAGGGTGGCGTTCCAACAGCGCGAGTTCCCACGGCTTTGTTGTCCTCAACACAGGCGTCCGACACCTTGGCTGCTTCCAAGTCGAAGAAGAAATGCGCGCTGTGTCTGGGCGAGCGTGTATCGCCGGCCACCACGCCGTGCGGCCACGTCTTCTGCTGGGAGTGTATCGTCGGCTGGTGCCAAAAGAACAAGCCCGAGTGTCCGATCTGTCGCCAAGAAGCCCATCCGCAGCAGATCAAGTGTATCTACAATTACAATTAGAAGTCGCGGGGAGGGGGTCCCACCAGTCTGTTATGTCGGTCTCTAGTTCTTTCGTCGCTTGTTGTTCTTCTTGCCGGATTCCTTGGCGTCTGGCGTCGCGCGCTTGGCTGCAGGCGCCGCTTTCATTTCTTTTGTAGCATCGGACTTCTTCGCATCGCCCTCCGTCTGCTTGCGCGCTTCCAGAGCGTCCTTGTAGACCTGGTCGCGGCTCAGCGCGTTGTTGACGAAGCGCTTGGATGCCTCCTTGTCCAGCTTGAGCGATGGGCCCTTCGCCAGCTCCTCGGTGTCCTTGATCTTCTTGATAAACGTCTTCACACGGTCCTATAGCAGCGTTCTCCAATAGTGTCAGTGGTCTGTAGCTCCTCATCATGTCTAATGCTCCTCACACAAACAAACGCACCAGTTCCTGCTTGACGTGGGCCTGGCGGATGTCCTTGGACGACACACCCTGCGTCTTCAAGTACACATACAGAAGCGCGTTGATCGAGTACGCTACACACACAATAGCCAGTTCCACCGGATCAATACAGGCCATCAACCGACGTGGTTCCACGCATACAACACGTACCGAGTGAGACCTGGACCTTGGCCTTGTCCACAGGCGTGAGTTCCTGCATGAACTCCTCCACCGACTTGTCGCCGAACACCTTGAGGTGCTCCTCCACTGCCGCCAGCGTCTGGTCGACGCTCGCAAACGCTTCCACAGCCGCGTCGCTCATGATGTCGTGGTGATTGGCGTTGCCTTTTGCTTTTGGCTTGGTGGTGACGTTTCTTGGTTGGTTGCCCACCAAGTGTTATATAGAGTTCCTAACCGAATCACGTATATTTTGCACCCCATGAGGGGGTATCAAACCTCATCATTGAAGGAGCTGATGAAAATGGAGAAATATGCGGGCTGCAACATGTACTTGGCCGGTCTAAACACTACTACACGACGGTGGAGGAGCTACCGCTAGAATCCTTGCGCTTCTTGGCTGCATGGTCGTCCACTGCCGCGACCACGCTGTCCTTGGTCATGATCGCGGAGAACAGTAGCCGCTGCATCTCCATCATCTCGTCCATCTTGTGGGCGAGTTCGTTAAAGCGGCGATCCATCAGCAGCAGCATCTTGACCATCGTCGATTCGTCCAGCGATGGATTTCCAGTAGCCGGCACTGCCACATCCGCAGAGATCGCCGCCGCCGGTCGCTTCGCTGCTCGCACGGGAGCTGGCGGGGGGGGCACTGCCGCCACAGGATCTACTGGGGCGATAGCCACAACAGGCATGGCAGCAGCGACGGGGGCAGATTCGACCAGTCCAGCAGGCGTCGGCGCGGGCATTGGCGCTGGCTGGAGCTCTTCCTGCTGCTCTGGCAACTCAGTCGCCGTGGTCACCGGCATCTCCTCATCGTCGCTCTCGCTCGAGCGCACCGCATCCGGGGCCATCGCCAGCGCCGGGTGGCTCACCACGCCCACCATGAGCGCATCCGTGGCCTTCTTGGCCGCATCCAGCGACGCGCGCTTGGCTGGCTCACTCTTCACGGGCTTGAGACCGGAGACAGCACCCATGAGATCCATGGGCGAGGCCGACGCGCTGGCGGCGTCGCTGTCGGGCAGCGGCTCGGACTGGGCGACCTCGAACTGGCGGCGGTGGTCCACCGTGTACTCCTCGCCTTCGCGCAGATGCGCCTTCACGAAGTGGCCCTTGAACTTCTGCGTGCGCATCTTCTTCTCGCAGCCTGGGAAGACGCACACGATGCCGTTCTTGTGCTTGTTGCCCGCCATGCTCCCTTGCTTGTAGTGCTGCAACTTGAACTTGCTGTTTGGCTTTTCGCGCTTTGCCGCCTGCCGGGGGGTACGGTATACCAATAGTAACACCTGCCAACGTAGCTTGGTTACAGGCTACGGTGATGGCGAGCGAGACTTGGAATCCACAGAGAAGAAGAGCACACAGCACAGCGACGGGTGGTTACACTGGCATCTCTCTCTATACGAGCATCTCGAGGTCGAATCTTTGCTCAATTTCGAACCGAGGTTTTATTACATCTCCAAGAAATCAAGTTATTTCATTTCACAGAAAACAACACGGTTGCCTTTCTCGACGCTTGACCTGCTCACTTGCTTGCATCCGTCTGCGCCTTCGATCGGAACTGGCGACGAATGGAGAGCGAGACGCCGTCGTTGGAGAAGAACACGAACAGCATCGCCAGCACGACCACCAGCATCATCACCGAGCCGCCGCTCCATGGCGTTCCACCGGCGACAGCGTCCAGGGTGTCTTCCTGGCGGAAACGGATGCCGTCGCCCGGCTTCTTCTCCTGGAGATTCGGGTTCGCTGCCTTCTCGAGCAGCTCCTCAGTGTCCAGATCCGTCTTTGGGAGCGCCTTGGCTTCTGGGTGAAGCTTCCACGTGCCCTTCATGATTTTCTGCACGTCGGTTGGATCACTGTAAGGCACCCAGTGAAGCTGGCGGCACGTGTCGGTGTCGTTCTGGCCTGGCACGAAAGTCACGCCGCTAAAGTCGAGGAACTCCTGGAACGTACGCACAGTTCCGAAGCCGTACTTGTCCATCTCGAAGGTGTCGATGAGACCCTTGAACGGCTTGCCGACGATCAGCATGAAGCGGTTCGTTCCCATCTCGGTCTCGATACGCTTCGTCTCCTGATCGACCTTGACGTGCTCGAATCTAAAACGCCATCACCCACACTGTCAGAATCATACACATCTACCATGGGCTAATCGAGATGAACGCACCGAGCAGGGACCTTGGTGTAGTTGTGGTACACGACCGAGCCGAGCGGGCTTGGCGAGTACAGGTCGTAGCCGTGGGTCCACAAGTGCGACGCGCGCAGGAACTCTTCACCGTCGAACATCCACAGCGTGTGCGAGTCGATCAGCACGCGGCGCTCAGCATGGCACTTACCAAACGAAAGACCGGCACCCCATAGAGCACTCAGCTGCGGCATCTTCGAGCCGCTGATCATACTCGCGCCGATGTTTCGCACGCAGCCGTTGCCGCCACGCGTCGTTGTACACAAGTGCGGCAGCCAGCCGGACGGCACGTTGTTGTCACCATTGTCCTTGATGAAATCGTTCAGGTGATGCAGGTACGTTGTGAGCACCGCCATCTCGTTGCCCACTTGCTTCCAGTCGGCAAGGATGTTCTCGTCCCATTTGTTGGTGAAGATACTGTGGCCATCGAGCTGCAGACAGAACTCCTCATCGCGCACGAGCTTCTGCTGGTAGTGGCGCGCGAGCGTGGGGCCTCGCGAGTCGTCCGCCAGTCGCTCGTCGATGCGCACGTGGTCACGGTACGGGCACGGGCCTTTCTTCGGCCATTCCGCCTCCGACATCTTACAGAACTCGTCGATACACTTGAGGTCGCCTGGGTTCACCTGGTCCACGACGCCAAAGTACAATCGCTCCGGATGCACAGCGCGCGTGAGGCCCGTGAGGATAGTCTTGGCGCAGCGATGGCCATCACGGAACACGGAGAGGCCGATGAACACGTCGTACTCGCTGGGGATCTGCGGCGGCGGTGGCCGCAGGTGCGAGACCTTGGCGTCCAGAGGGATGTGCTGCACGCTCGGATCCAGTTTCACGGAGCGGTGCGTGTTGACGATGCCCATGGTGACCTCCAGGTCGCTGGCGGCGGACGTGACGGCCACGCAGGTGGCGCTGAGCAGCAGCGAGAGCACACGCATGTAGACAGAGAGAGAGAGACGTAGAAGGAGAGGTATGGAGACGGCCACGTATGTGCCGGTCTGCTGGCTGGTGTGGCCGTTGGGGATGAAGAGCTGAACTGCTAGCAAGCGGTTTTAGTCGAAAGCTAAATCTGAGTCTGAGAATCATACTGCACTAAAACCGGCTCGACAAGAGGGATGTGGACGGGTTATGCACAACAGGAAACTCCTCAATTTGCCAGACATCTCACAGCGCGTTGCAAGCACCGTTGCTCACATCGCGGGCTCACCGCGCTTCCACGCGATTTCCACCAGCATGCGTTTCTCATCATGCCGCCGTGAAGCGGATCTATTCTTAACATGCAATTGGGAGAGGATTGACTGTCGGCTGCTCAGCTTTTCGAAAAGAACGAAGTGACGCGGCTGACGCTGGAACGAACGAGGGAGCTCCAACTTCCACCGGCGGCAGCAGCTTGCGACTGTCCAATTCTCTTGGTTTCCGCTTCGTCATGAGCAGGTGGCTGTTCAGGTTCGGGCTGAAGCATCGGTGTAGTCCACGGCTCAACCACAAGTGGCACTGAGCGGGCGTAGTGTACTGCTCGTGTACGCAATTTGAAGCGCCCCATTGGATCGATGTTCGCGTCAATCCGTTTGCGGTGAGAGATATCAAGGCGTCGCTCTTGGTCGAGAGATGTCGTCCGATAAAAGCGTCGCGGTTCGCCACGCTTGGGTTGAGAGAATGGTGATGTAGTTGACGCAAGTCGCTCGTGTGCCGCGACAACGAACTCGTCATTTCCGGTAACCGCGAATGGTGCGATCCGAACCTCGGCAAGCCGCGCACTGATCTTCTCCACCAGCTCACTGTCTGGTCTTCCTTCCTCTCCTCGCGAGCCATCAGGATCGATGGGACGAGCCGCTGGAGCCGCTGGATTCGCTGGAGCCGCTGCCGGACGTCTCTCAGCTACTGCAGCGACGGCACCGACGGCATTGGCAGCGACGGCACGCGGTGGAGCTGCAGGTGGTGCCACAGCGCGGACTGGATCGATGGCACGAGCCGCTGGAGCCGCCGGAGCTGCTGGCGCCGCTGGATTCGCTGGAGCCGCTGCCGGACGTCTCTCAGCTACTGCAGCGACGGCAGCGACGGCATTGGCAGCGACGGCACGCGGTGGAGCTGCAGGTGGTGCCACAGCGCGGACTGGATCGATGGGACGAGCCGCTGGAGCTGCTGGATTCGCTGGAGCCGCTGCTGGACGTCTTTCGGCAACAACTGCCGCAGCTGCAGTGGCTTTTGGAGTTACGGGCGGTGTCGCTTGTTGAAAAATTGCCGATGTTAAACGGAGACCTAGATCGCGAAGGTCGTTCGCGATGAGCTTGTGTACAACCTGCCGCTGAGCCATGTTCTGCAACTTGTTGCGGAAATATTCGGTCAGTTGCTGAATTCGTCGGGTTTTGTGGACGAGCTTCAACTCTTGGGCAGACGCGAAATATGAACCTCGGTTTGGATTCTTCTCGCATTGCCGAACGTGCGCGTGGCTCGATGCGGAATCTGGGGCGCTGAACTCGAGGCAATTCGCGCAAAAGTATGAGTTGCACGTGATGTTCCCACAGTGCACAGAAGTGCATCCATCGAAGTCGAGAAATGCAGATTTGCACTGCGGGCAGCTGAGCGTGAGAATCCGATCACGAATGAATCTCGCGTGGCGCTCGCCTGCCTCGCCACCAAAAGTCTGGAAATCCTTGCAGCTGATCCCGTGATGGGGCTCCATGGCTTCGCCGGTAACTTCTGAGCAGTTCAAGCAGTAACTTCTCTTGCAGCACTCACATAACACGAAGGAATCCCCGCGAATCGCCGGTCGCTGCAAGATCTGGTTGCATGCGGGCTTGGGGCAAATGGCGCATTGGCTCGGATGCCGTGCAGCGTAGTCGAACACCGCTGTTTCGACGAGTGCGTCTACATCCTTCGCAACTTTGGCAGCATCTCGCACATGCATAAAGCATCCACACCCATCGACTGGACACCGCAGTGGTAGTCGGCTTGTTGAAGTGACGCCTGGCTGGATGCACTCGAGACAAAAAGTGTGGCTACACTGTATGAAGTCGACGATTGGTTCGTCGGCAGGCATCATACATACGCCACAGCCTCGCGGACGGTTCTGATTGTCGTTCACGCCTCCTTCCTTGATCCATCCAGCACTTGACCACGACTTCAGGACGCCAGCTGCTGCGACGGCGACTTGATCGCCATTTGGTGGTCTAGCGTGGCGTTCAAGACGCGTTGTTGCTGGTTGTACCATGAGCCGACGTGTACTGTTGGTAGCCATTCGGTGGGACGTAGCACAATCATCGCCGAAATTGACGCGCACAACTCGATCGAGCACATTCATATCACGCCACAGCGACAGCACCAGCTTCTTCAGCGACCGAAACGCTTCCTTTTGGTGGGTTTTTTCGCCATACACCCAAATGGACTTGTCCGTGTGGATGATCCGCACACATGTGTGAGGCTGAGTTCCGGTGGCTAACTTGCTAGTTCTTGAGATCAGCCATGTGCGAACTTTGGGCAGCGCCACGCGGTTGAAAAGCACGTGCGTGAGATGCTCGGTGTCCATCTTCTCGTATTGAACGATCTTGCCGAGTGACAAAGCGACATTGCCCAAGGAGGCTAGATTTCTGCTGCCAAAGGCAAGTTCGACGACATCCTGACCGTCGGCATTCTCCAACACTTCACACCAGACTCCCTTGTTTCGAACTCGGGCTCGAAGGTTGTCGATTCCGACGCGAAAATGCTCGTACACCTCAGCTGCTAGAGAGATTTTGGAGATGAACTCCTTCCCCAAGCGTACAGGTTGTCTGAGTGGAGCCTCTACGTCCGCCCACAACGAACTGGTAGACGCACTCTGAAAAACGTCATCGAGCCGTGCCAGGCTCTCGAAATCGACACTGACACCCGCACGTTTTGTGGACGCATCGTTCCAATCAACGGGTTCCTCTTCCGGAGTCAAGAACCACAGCAATGGAGCAATTCGGTGTTGCCGACGGAGTCGCTCGGATCGTCGACGACGGGTATCCATGCGACCAATGGTGCAATGGACGACGCGATGTGGGAGCACAAGTTCTTCAAGCCGGCATTCGTCTACATCCGGAGGCATGCCAGTGCACATGTACACGGCGAATTCCAATTCTTCTGCTTCGTGAGCTGGCATGGCCATGATCTTGGTGTCGTCAAAGATCTTGAAGCCGGAAGCAGGCGCGCATCGCAGCGGTGGATAACCGCGATTCTGGCTGTGTGCTGCTGCTGCTCTGTTTGAATCGTGCGGTGGCTCGCCGATACATGGCAAGCAGTCCGTGAACTTGTCTTGCTTGGTCTGCCAGTCGAGTAGAAAGGCGTTTGCTGCCTTGGCATTTTCGAAATACAGCCAGGCACTTCCGTCTGCGACGCCGTCTGCCCACGTGACCGTGATCCGTCCCGTGATTTTAGCTCCTGACATCGCCTCTGGTCGCTCTCCCTTCTTCCGTGGTAAAGGCTTGATGACTTCGTTCATGGGCTCATACAACGCGTTGAAGACCCGTTCGGCAACGTGCTTGCTCACGAACTGCAGCGTGACGACGTCCCCAGCAATGTCCACATGCTCGATCACACGTCCGTACTGCGCAGTGAAGCCCAGTTCCACCGCACTACGCTCCGCGTACTCCGTGAGCGAGGTCACATCCTGTTCGTCTTTCCAGTTGGAGACGCGCAGCGACGTGAATTCGTCGTCAAACAGCAGCTCCCGCACTTGGAAGCCTGGGCCGATCACTGCACGTGTCTTCCCTTTGTAGTTCACCTCAATCGCCGATTGCTCTTGCTTCTTGGCACGCGTTTCCGTCACCAAAATGCCATTTTCGCCGCTCTTTCCGGCCCTTTTCGCGCGCTTTGGTGGCGGCGGCGGCGCTGTGCCCGGCGCGTACACGTGCAGCAGCTGCACGTCCTCGTCGTCTTCCTTCTCCTCCTTCTCATCTGTGTCATCCGCTCGCTTCTTGCGCTTGCGTTTGGCCGCCGCCTTCGCGCCGCGCGTCTGCATGTTGCTCCTTTCTTTCCCTTCCGCTGTCTCTTCTTCTTGCTGCTGGATTTCAAAGTGTTGAAGTTGCCGCAAGAAAATGTGGCGGGGTTCGAAAATCATGCTACACAACAGTTCGTAACAATCAATCGGTTTTGACAGAATGTATTGGACCACATAGAAAATGGAGGCCCAGGATGGTGAAATGGAAATCTCACGGATTTGAGTGGATACACAGACGACGAGAACTTGCAGAAGCTACGAGAAGAGTCGCGACGTGTTCACGTCAGATCGATCACCATCGGTTGGGCGACATCGTGTCCTCGTGGTCGTCGTGGTGGGGCCGGTGGTGCCGGTGGTAGGAGTGGAGCCTCGTCTCCAAAATGAACATAGCGCGGTACTGCCGCGGCGACGTGTGGAAATGCCGCTGCTAGAGCTGCGCGACGACCACGTCCACGTGCCGCTGCCACTGGTGGTGCTAGTGGTACTGGCGCTGGTGGTGGAACTGGTGCCGCCCGACGACCACGTGGTCGACGAACCGCTGCTACTGGTGGCGCCGCGACTACTGGTGCTGGTGGTGGGACTGGTGCTGCCTGACGTCCACGTCGTCGTCGTGCTGCTACTACTACTGCTGCTGCTGCGGCCATTGCTGGCGCCGGTGGTGGTGGTGGTGGCAGCGGGATCACAACTCCTCGTTGACGGCGTTGGCGACGTGGTTGTGGTTGCCGGCGTTGTGGCGGTGGTAGTCGAATCTGGAACTGAAATGGTGCAGCTGCAGCAGCGGCGTCCGCAGGCTGCCCCGCCGGTGGGAAGAGATGGTTGAGCCTCGCTTGAAGCCTCTCGTTGATCTGTTGCATCCGTTGTTCTATGTCCGCGGGAAGTTGAAACAAATTCGCCCCGTTCATGATGGCTCCTCCTCCTTGCTGAATGAAGTGGAGAACCTGTGGCAAACGGTGACGAGCAGGAGGATTTGGAGCTGCAGGAGCCGGTGGGGCTGGAGGGGCTGGCGTTGTAACCGTCTGAAGCTCGTCGACGCAGGTAATGCCCAGATCTGCGAGGTCCTTCGCCAGGCGCTTGAGCACGAACCGACGTGCGTCTCCCACAGGAACGTTAGCCACCAGGTAGTCACGAAGTTGGTCCGTTCGGCGAGTTCGATGCGCGGCCACCAAGCTGTCTGTTGGAACGTGATACCGTCCAGGCAGTGGATTCTTTGGACATTGAAGAACGTGCTCGTGGGAAGCCGCTGATGACTTGGAGCTATGGTCGAGACAATTGGCGCAAAAGTACTCGCGGCATGTCACATTCCCACATGCAACAGAGTTACAACCATCGAAGTCCAGGAACGCCGCCTTGCATTTCGGACAGCACAGCGTGAAGATCTTGTCACGAATGTACTTGACGAAGTGATCACCTGCCGAACCACCGACCGCTTGGAATTCTTCACAGGTGCTGCCGTCGTGACGCTCCATCGCATTGCTCGTGGCTTCAGAGCACGTCAAGCAGTAGCTCGTCGCGCATCGATCGCAGAATGTGTATTGCTCGCCTGCGTTGCTCCCCCCTTCAAGAAAAGCTCGAGAAAGGATTTGGTTGCACCCAGACTTTGGGCAAACCGCACACTCGGCCGGATGCTTGGCCACGTAATCGAACACTGCAGTCTCGACTAGTGCTCTGACGTCTTTCGTAGACTTGGCGACATCTTTAACGTGGATCTTGCACCCGCAGCCTTGAGTTGGGCACACAAGTGGCAGCTTGTTCGAGTCACTCAGACCTGGCTGGATACACTCGTGGCAAAACGTGTGGCCGCATTGCGTGAATTTGATCACAGGCTCATCCGCCTGCATCATACACACACCGCATTCTGGCCGTGGGTCCTGTCTCGACAGCTCTTCCGAAGACATAAAACACCCAGCGGAATCCCACGCAGTCTGTCGATCTCGGACCTTCTCACCGACCCCAGCGACAATGAGATTATTTGAATTGTCGATCACGGCACACTGGTAGAGATTCCGTAGCACCGGTTGAACCATCAGTGGTAAGCGTTCATCATCGTCGACGTTTGTTGGAATGAGCGCGGATCCTTCGAGCAGCCCTGGATCAATGCGTGCGATACGATCCACCACCTGAACGTCTTTTTGAATCGTCAACGCCAGCGATCTAAGTGCCGTGAACCCTTCCACCCGGCTGGCTTGTAGTCCGTAGACCCAGATAGCCTTCTCTTCGTCGAGCAGGCGAATGTGAGCTGGTGCGTACGAATTGGCGAACGCCGTTCTCGTGGCCAGCCAGTCACGGACCTTCGCGCGTCCAGCGCGGCTGAATAACACGCTTACAATGACCTCGTTGTCGACTCGCTCACACTGGATCGCGTTGTCCAGCAACTTCACGACCCGGTCCAGGCCCTCGCGACTCGTGCTCCCAAACTTGATCGTGAGAATGTTCTTGTCCTCCGTGCCCTTGTCCATGGTGCACCACACGCTTTTGTTGATGAGATTTTGACGGATCTGGACGATCTGGTGGCGGAAGCATTGGTAGACATCCATGTCGAGATGTACACAGTAGACGTGTTCGACACCAAGTCGCACCGGCTGCCCCAGTGGAGACACCATTCCATTCCACATCGGGGATGTAACTGCAGCGTCGTAGACCACTTTCATTCGCTCAGCGTTTGGGAAGTGAACACAGACACCGACTCGCTTCGCGGCCGTATCTTCCCAATCAACTGCAGGCTCGGTAGGGTCAGTATGCCACGTCAAAGGCATCGCTCGTCGCTGGCGGCCCAGTCGCTCGGATGGTCGACGGCCCGTCTCTTCGTTCCTTGTTATCTTGCAATGCACCATCTTGTGGGGCGCCACGAGCTCTTCCAGACGAACTTCATCCACGTCGAGCGGCAAACCACTCACAATCTGCACGTTGAACTCCAGCTCTGCAATACGATGACTCTTCATGCCTTGGATCTTGACCTCGTCGAAAAACATTTGATCGTTGGTGCGATTCCCGTCCACCCGAACACAGCGGAGAGGCGGCACCCACGACTGGCGGTCGTATTCACTCAGCTGCCGCACGCGCTCGGGCACCACATCTTCGTCAAGCTCTTCCATGCCAATATCATCGAGTGCAGGCACGCCGACCACGGTGATCACGCACGAAGACAGCTCGTTTTCTTTCCGGTAATAGCTGGCGAGAAAGGCGTTGGCCTCACTGACATTAGCGAAGAAGACGTTGGCGCCGCCCGTGGCCATGCCGTCCGCCCACGTGATCGTCAGGCGATGGGAGTACTTCG
The DNA here is from genome assembly GCA_023337615.1 of Pythium brachiatum. Lineage (NCBI taxonomy): Eukaryota > Oomycota > Peronosporomycetes > Pythiales > Pythiaceae > Pythium > Pythium brachiatum. The sequence goes on along the minus strand of JAADXI010000142.1, from coordinate 6,956 downwards.
CCCGAGCGAGCGCGTCATCTTTCACGATACCAGTCGACTGGATTGGCTCGATTGCCATCACATCCACCGTGCACAGCCGCGTGAATAAACTACGCGCGACCTGCTTGCTCACGAGATGCACCGTCACCGTGCCGGCACACGGACTGTCGTAGTAGTGAACCGCTCGCGCGTTATCCCCCAGCAGTCCTAGACGAGAGGCGTAGTCCTCGATCATCTCACATAGCGTCTGTGGGTCGCCACCCGTCCAATTGGTGATGTGGAGCGACGCGAACTCGTCCGCGAAGAGCAGCTCACACACCTGGAACCCGTGGCCGACCACCGCGCGCGTCACGCCCATGTAACCGACCTCCAGCACCTGTCCGTCGGGCTTGGGAGGTGCTGCTGCCGCTGGCGCCGTGGTTATGAAGACGTGGTCATCAACGAGTGAGGACGACACTTCGTGGAGCCGTCGGAACGCGCGCTTGGGACGCGGAGGCGGCGCCGTGCCAGGCGCGTACTGTACAACACACACGCCGTCGTCCGAGTCCTCGTCTTCCGCTGGCTGCGGCCCGCGGCGCTTGCGCTTGGCGGCGGCGCGCGTGCTCGGCGTCGCCATCTACTCGGTGCTAACTGCTGCGGGTGTGCTTTTACGCGCGAGGGTGCGTTTGAAAATGGGATTGAAGTGGTTGGGAAGGGGATTTGTTGGGAAAGGGAATGGCCAAAACCCGAGTAAGAACCGATATCATACCGGTACTTTGAGGACTGACCAGAAGACCCGGCTATGTGCAGTGGGATGACAGGTAAGGTAACGTTTGGGTTTCACAGGCAAAATGAAACGGAAGGAGACCTTGAGCTCTAGGTGTAGTAGCTGGGGGAGATCAGCACGTCCTCGAACACATCGCGCTGGGCCTGTGTGAAGTTGTTCTTGATCTCGAGCCAGTTGTCCTGGTGCGTGCGCTTGAACTCGAGCAGCGTATCTTTCACGGCCTTCTCCAGGTACGAGACCATCGCCGTGGACTGCTTGATGTACAAGTAGCGACCCAGTTCTTCAAACAGCGGTGGGACGAACGTGGGCACCGAGTACGGGTACGCGAGCACGATCGCGCTCACGCCCAGCACGCTGGTCGCCATCTTGTTCTCGTTGGTCTTGAGGCGGGCCTTGGTCTTGGCGATTTCTTCAGCCGAATCCACTTGGTCTTTCTCCTGCTTCTGGAGGCGACGCACGAGCTTGGGGTGCTTGACGCGCGCATCCTGGGCTTGTTCCGTGAGCTGGACACTCAACGCGTCCACGACGACGGGACGCTGGATGTGGACGAGGCTGCGCAGTGCGTACTTCGCCATGTCCTGGACTTCACGCTGCTCATCCGCCAGGAACGCCATCACGAGCTGCTGCACGCGCTGCTGCTGCGCCGGCGACAAGATGATCCAGTGGTAGAACGTGAACGACGTGAGGAAGCGGAGCACAGCAGCACGCGTCTTCCACCGCTGGTGGCCAGCAAACTGCTCCAGCATCTCCAGCAGATCGTTCAGAGGGGCAAACTCGACCAAGCCGACAGTCGGTGGTGCGTGCAAGCGTAGAGAGAGCGAGATGGCGTTCGTCGCGTTCTTCGCCAGCAACGCGATCTCGACCTTGGAGTGGTTCTGCGTGAGGAACGCCACGGGGAAGAGCGGCTTCATGACACGCAGAAAGTCACGCATGTCACCGAGACGATCCGCACACACGAGCCACTGCATCGCTGTTTCCTTGGCACTGAGCGCTTCCGACTCTTCCTCCTGGTCGACCATCTCATCGTCTTTGCTCAGCAATGACTCGACACGAGTCAGTGCACTCAGTTTCTCGAGAAGAGCCTTCGTTGGTCGAGCGTCCGGGGCCAATTCAAGGTCGTTCACATCGAGGATGTACAGCGTCTTGGCCGCACGATCTCGGACCATCTTGTACCGATGGGACAGCGCGTGCGTGTCGATAATACGAACGACTGTGTCTCGAATGCTCGCTCGCAACCCAACAAATCGCTCAGATCCTGGACCCACCCACCCGAGCACCAGCACGAGGAAGGGCTCGACGAGGCTGAGCCACTTTACTTGGTTCGCGTAGTCCTCCACAGTGGCACGAGCAAAGGCTTGGTCCAATTCGTTCAACACGTACGACACCACGCTCTCCAAACGATCGAGGTGGAAATCCGACCGATGGTCGTTCTGCGAAGGCCGTGCTGCGAAGTACAACACCTGCGCCCACGGATCCACCAAGGTGAGGTTCACGTGCGGCATCACCTTCTTGATCAAGTCTGTCATCGAGGCGACCGCCGTGTTGGCGATCTCATTGTCCGCAGCAGGAAGCTTTAGAGCGCCACGTAGCACGCCTCCCACCCACTCGCCAAGTGTCGCCAGTGCCGCCTGGCGATCTTCATCAGATACCTTGACGCCAATACTGCCCGTAAGCTTCTCCAACGCGCTGAAGACTGGGCCGCGCACAATTGCAGTCGGTCCTATCTGAGTCAAGCGCTGGACAAGCTTGAGGTGAGCCAACTCGAGTGTCTTGAACGAGTCACTTGTCTGGTTAAGCAAGCGGATCGAAGACAGTGGTGGTGGTCGTGGATGGCCAGTGGAAGTGCTAGACAGGTAGCGAATGGCCTCGCTGACGCCAAACGACCAGTCGCTCGGTGCCGAATTCGCGTGCTGGCCATCGGCAGACGCTGCAAACTGGTGTGTGTTGCGATGGTTGTCCACAAAAGCATCAACAATCGCGGTCAGCGTAGCGTCCGAGAACAGGAAAGCGTGCACTTCTTCATCCACATTGCCGCCTGTAGCCTTGTGGTTCTTCAGCAACTTCACCAACTGCGCAAGAAGCAAGATCGCAACTTGGCGAACAGGGAGGACATCATGGCGCACTTGCTTGATGATGAGTTGCCACAGTCGCAACGGCAAAGGCGCTTCCTGCGGCTGGAGCAACGGGAAGAAGCACACGAGGTGCATCAACTGCTGCTTCCAGTGCTCGGTCTGAGCTGGCTCGGCCAGAAGAAGCTCACCGATGAAATCAGTCGACTGCTGCTCACGGACGTATCGCCAACTTCCGAGGATAGCAAGGAAGAACTCTTGGATCTTCAAGCCGACCTTGGTCTTACTAGATTCCGTGTCCAGCTTCTTCAGGATTGTCTCGTTGCTAGCGAGCACTGATTGCAACGCGCGAAGCAGGAGAGACCCGCGCGTCTTCCACAGATGAGACCACACGCTAGGACGACGAAGGAATTCGAGCGCTCCAGACACAACCTCCTCCTTGACCTGACCCCCCGCATCAACCACCTTGCCTTCGAGCACGTCAAGCTGTGTGGAGATGCGAGAGTGGACCCACTTGGAAAAGATCTCCGCGCTTTCACGCAGCACACCGCTCGCATTGCTGCGCACCTCCTCATACGGATGCTTCATCAACATCTCAACGTCCAGGAGAAGAGCTTCATACTGGGCTCGCGTGGGCGAAGTGGCGTCATTCCCCTGGCTGAGTACGTGGTGCGCTGTTTCATAATGCTCTTGGATCTTGCGCTTCGAGTAGAAGAACAGCACGCGCTCCGTCATCTCATTTCGAGACGACAGCGGTACCTCGCTCGACGCCTCCAGCTGAAAGCGCTGGGCCCGGCGGAACTCACGCGACGCCACGTCTGCCGTAGTCGTCTTGATGTACGCGTTCTGCTTCACCTTGGTACGGTGTCCATCGAGATGGCTTCCACGCCAGACCAAAAGCTGCTTGACGACCTTCAAAACGATCTTCCAGATCTGGTTTTCAGTCACGCCCTTGAGGCCGTGCGCCAGCCAGTGCGACGTGATAGCACGTGTCTTCGTCAAGACAGTCGACTTGAGGGATACCAGCGCATTCAGTAGCTCCTCGTTATCCGCACACGCTCGCGTGAGAAGCGGGAGCGAGCCGGCTTGCAACGCGCCCTGGCCACTCGTCGGATCCACGAAAATATTTCTCGCACCGCGGACGCTGACAAACACACGCTTGAGGTGTGGAATCCACTGTCGCACTGTCACGTCCTTGGCACCTTGCAGCTTCTCAAGCTCGTTGAACGTACCCAGCAGGTGATCGTCCAGCAGCTCGCGCGCGAATGCGAGCTCGTCTTGGTTTGGTTCGTGCCACTGGATATTCAGCCGTTTCCACGACATCGCTGTACCCAAGAACTGAAACATGCCCGACGCGTCTTCGTTCGCAACACCCCATTCACGCGGAGGAAGCGATCGGAAGTCGAGCGGGTAAACGCCGAGCAACGCGTGCAGCAAGTGCTCCAGAGCGCTGCCTGCCGCTTCGTACACCTCCTTTTCATCGTCTTGCAAGAGGAACTGCGTGAGAATGACGCGGAGCTCCGCTCGATGCTTCACGAGAACCGAGTGGTTGGCGTCGTTGAAGCGGACGAGACCGTTCAGAATGTGGAGATACCACACCTTCTCGTTGGTCATCAGCGTGTCCAACTTGGCGTTGTGCAGCTTGTCGATAACGATCTGGAAGAACGGCGCAAACGCTTCCTCCAGATTGCCTTGGAGACAATCAAACACAAGTGTCGCAATCACTTTGCCTCCGAACGTCGACGTGAAAAACGAGTTGGAGACAAAGTTGACCGTCTTGCGCAGTGCCTGCGTGAACACAGCGGGTGACATTTGCGAGTAGAGCAGACTCATCATGTTCAGCACCTCGAGCACCGCACGGTCTTCACCGCGGTGTCGGTGGCTGTCGTCGTTGCTGCTCTTGGAAGCCGCGTCGTGGGTCTGCGAGTTTGCTCGTGTGCGAATGAACTCGAAGCAACGATCCAGCAACGCCAGCGACCACTCTTCCAAGAAACTTCCGAGCTCCCACGTTTTGCGATCGAGCTCTGCTCCGATTGGCGTCATGCTGGTAAACAGACTTGGCTTCATCTCTTCAAACAGCTCGTTTGATGCGTCCGAGCGGACGAGCACCTTGTCACCACCGGTCTTGGCTACATCATTCACGAGTGGCAGCCACGAGAGCACGTGGAAGTACAGCGTGAGCGTCGACATAGTCTTCTTTTCATCATTTGGATCGATGCCAGGCAGCGTCAGCCGCAGCAGCGGAGCCAAATACGTCGAGAAGAGCAGGCCAGTGCTTTCCGCTTGCTGGCCGCACATGAGGTGGTACAAGAATACCGACAGCGACGAGATCGCTGTGGGGGCCATGTGCGACTGGCTCAGCGCATGGGGATCCAGCGCCTTCACCATCTCATCGAGAACAGGACGCGCACAATAGCGAGGGTCTACACAGAGCAGGCTCTTGAGCAGGTACATGCACTTGGTGGCGACCGACTGGTTCTTCGAGTAGATGCCGTAGAACGACAACTGGAGCAGCACGTCAAACACATCACGACACGACTCCACCTGCAACAGCACTTTCGTCGCCTTCTCAGCACCCAGACGCTTGGCGATCATCGCACCGAGATAGTACACCGCAATACCCAGTGCGTTGGCGGCCGACGACGCGTTCGACGGGTGGAAGAACGGCTTGACCGTCGTGAGGATCTCGACAACGTACTGGTTTGCGAGCGCTGGCGTTCCTGTGGCTTCGCTTGGATTGCCCAGCAAGTAGGCGCACAGCCGCATCGCGTGCTGGTCAAAGCGCTTGGTGCCGCGCATGGAGCTGAACGCCGACGGCCACGCGTTGTTCTTGAAAGGTGATCCGAGATCCGACGGGATCTCCAGCAGCACGTGCACCTTAGCAAACACAAACGGCATCGCGTCTTGCAGCACCACTGCCGTCTGCTCTGGGAACCGCTTGGCCACACGCGAAAAGATCTTGAACCAGCGTCCGTCCCAGTCTTCACACCGTGAGATCGACGCCCACGCGTCCAGCCACTGCGGCACCAAGCCTTGGATCGCCTCCCATTCACGGTCACTTGCATTTGTAGGGATGTTGAACAGCAGCGCAAAGTACGCGAGCGCTTTGAAGCACTGGTTCGAGTGCGTGTCCTGGATCTTCGGGGCAAACGCTCCCCACAGATCCGCGACCACGCTCGAGTTGTCGGTCGATGCGAAGAACGGCCGCGCCTTTTCCACACAGCGCACCATACCCGACGCCAGCAGCATCATCGTCGTAGGCGACGCCTGTCGTGCTTGGCCTCGGGAGCTGAACAGCACGCGCTCCAGCGCTCGCTTGGCGTAGCGCCACGACAGCACGAGCTCGAATCGCTCGCTCGGCGGACGCTTGCTGGTCCATTTACTCAGCAGAAGCTTGAGCGTCTGCAGCGCGCGCACCTCCAATTGCACGTCCACAATGTGCGTGGCGTCCGTCTTCCAGAGATGCCACACCAGCACGTCGATCAGCTCGCGATGGAGCGATGCGGGCAGCGCGTGCTTGAGCGAGAACAGCGTCTCCACAACGCGCAGGTGTCTCTTCTGGAGCGTAACGCCTTCAATTCCGTCCTTGAGCTGCGTCAACACAGCGAGCGTCTCGCGCACGCGCCGCAGGAACTCGTCGCGCTCGAGCGCCACGCTGTCGCGCGTGATGTAGGACGGCAGCAACGCGTAGTACGGATGCACAGGCAGAGCCTCATCGCCTGTGGTAGAAGCCAGCGACGTCGCCATGAGCGTCGTGTAGCTTGAGCTTCTGGTGCTTTCTCCTAATGATGATGCAGAGCTGGTCCGTCGAAGGGATCTTCGCAATTGGAAGGGGGAGGAAATCGAGCCCAGATGACCATCACTCCTGTTGGAAAAGCAATCACCGTCATTCCGTTTACCAGGTTTTAGCAGGAGACATCGGGAGTCAGATTGCGTAATCGTAATCAGCTCGAGGCAATGGAAGCTGCGTTGACGGCGGCGGTGGGTCGCTTGGAAGGCGTGGAAGTTGATCATGGTGATGCTGAAAAGGAAGGCGCAGACACATTGAGTCGAGGGATCGAGGACGACGCAGTAGACGGCAGCGTTAGCAACTCTCCGTTGGTGATTGAGATCGACGAAGACGACGAAGACGAAGACTACGC
>JAADXI010000141.1:0-39082 GCA_023337615.1 Pythium brachiatum | reverse complement strand
TCTTGCAGATCGTGCGTCAATTCCCGCCGGCGCTCGATTTGCAAGCCCCTATTAGTGAAACAATCAAGAGTCTAAAAACACGTTTCAAATTGTCGATCAGGGTGTCATCTTGTATTTATTTACTAAATAAGTGCTACATCCGTTATTAAGGAGCTTATTCTGGTGGATTTACAAAAAATATGACAAAATCGATGAATCCCGCAATAACCGAAATTGCTGAAATTCCACATCACTACTAGCACAGTACATACCCCTCACAAACAGGTAAGGTGTGATACTCTCGCATTGCGTGTCGTAATATATTTCCGTTAGTTTATGATTTTGTCGCATAAACGAATACATTTCTGGGAAAGGTAGGTAAAATTGATGGAATGGTGCTGCGAATATTTCCAAGGCGGCTCGATTCAGTTGTTCATTCTCGGTTTCTGCTTCAGACGCACAATGACTGGTGTCTTCGTGAAGTTTGCGCGGGATGACATGATCACCAACGCTCCCCTACCGTTCGAGACTCCGCCCGTGGTGAAGCAACTCAAAAACATGCTGTCATACGAAATCTATCATGATGTGCTCTTCTTGAGCATGCGCGTCTACGCTTCGTTGGCTGCGTTTGAGGCCGGCCAAGAGCTGGCCAACAACCAGTCCCTCGTTGGGTACGGAGACGAGGAGAATCCGCTGGTTGTGTGGATTCCACCCAGTGCCGCTGCTCTCGCCCCCACCTCGCCCCCGCCTCACCCTCACCCTAACGATTCGACCGAAGAGTGGACGCTCCGTTTTGGTGAGACTCGGCTTTCAGCTGATGCGCTGCCTTCAGTCTCTCAGCTACCTGCGTTTGTGGAGGCAGCGTTGCCCGTGAAGATCCCACTTACGTCGACTGCGTTCTCGTCATTCAGTGCGGCGGCCTCAAAAGTGGTAGACAAGCTGTTCACCGTCGACGACGCCGCTCCGTGCAGTGAGTTTTACATGGACGTGGTTCGTCGGGCGCTGAAACCCACGCGAGGATCGCGCACTGAGACTTCGATGATCGCGTACTGGAGCTCTCTGATCCAAGAGCCTCTGATGTCCACAGTTCGCCATCTGCGCTTCGACCGCAATACGAATCACCACTCGTCCACGGCAATGCAGCGTCCCGACTTCGTCTCTATTCTCCACCGTGTGTGCGTCTTTCGGGGTGAAGAGAAGGCATCCGATGCCGACATTGAGGTCCCGCGAGAAGAGCTGCGTAGCAAACTGATCTGGACGTACGGTGCCGCGCCGTACATTCTTGCCTACGCGACGTCGGGATACGAATGCGCGGTGTACGCACTCGTTGCTGGAGTCAACCGACAGGTAGATACAGTGGAAATCGCTTCCTTTCACACTGAAAATGAGAAGGATCGACTCCGACTGCTTCTCACCTTGCTCCAGCTCACGCGACTGTTTGAAGGCATCGTGAGTCGCTGCCCGGATGCCGCCCGCGACGAATACTGCGATATCATCCGCCCCAACGACGTCGTCATTCGCTTGAATCCATCGTCCGTGCAAAAGCGTTTCCCTCCGGATGCCCGCTGGGCCGGCATTGGTACTCATCTGGAGAACGTGTACCTCGTCATCCGAAACCACGGCGTGCCACACACTGACGTGCTCACGAGATCGAATGTGGTGGAACAAACGTTCGTCTTCCAACCCCGTGGCTCCGAAACGAAGCCCAAGAACTTGGACGAGCTTTTCATTGCGATCCATCAAGTACTCGAATGCCTCGTTGCGCTCCACAAGGCCGGGTGGATGCACCGCGACCTTCGCTGGGCAAATGTGATCAAGCGCCGCGATGTTCCGAACCAATGGTTTCTCATCGATTTCGTGGACGCTGCGCCAAGCCCCAAGGAGAACTCGCCCCTCGAGATTTTGAACACACGTGACCACGCGCCCGAGATCTTCATCGATGGTGGAAGCCACACGACCGCCGTCGACGTGTGGGGCGTCGGCGCGTTGATCACTACGTGTGATTTCGACGGGGAGCAGTGGCGAGACAGTGGAGAGCGGTTGAATTTCCTTTTCCGGCTTTTGGCGACGGAGCCTGCGCAGCGTCCGTCTGCGTCAGAGGCACTGGCAGAGTTGGTGCGACTCAACGCGGCACGAATCAACGCATAAGGCGTCACCATGGCAAGTTCAGGATGCGCGAGACTACGGACACTCAAACGAGCAGGACAAGCTGAGGTTGTCCTGGTCGGCACTTGGATTCGCGCTTGAGAAGCATCCATGATTGGCGAGATTTGATACATACATATTGGTTTGATTTGAGTATCTCAGTGGGCATTCCACTCCATCCATGCACCGGAGAACATTCACACTGCTGACTGCACCTGCCAACCTGATAGGCGTCGTGAATGGCAGCGGAGATTCGGAAGCCCCGACCGTTCCTGTTTGCTGCGGTTGCCAGGCCGGCAACGCCAGCGTGGCACTGACGCCAGCATCGCAACCGACACAGCAGAGATCAACAACTAACCTTCCGGTGCGGACGTGTGGCGAAACCACGACGACGGACGGACGCGCGGCGCGTGGTCCCACCGAATCAGCACGAGTCGTGGTGGAGCTTTTCAAATGGCTACATTTGAATTTCGGACTTGATTGGAGGATATATCCTCCAATCAAGGTCAAGATTCGAATGTAGCCATCTGAAAAGCGTGATTATATTGGCTGAAAATAAGCTTATGGACTCAAACCGTCGCATTCACAAACGCATTCACGAGAGATGGGCCATTGAGGCAAATACAGGAAAAAAATCAAAAATACAGGAGACAATCAAAAGTACAGAGAGGTAGGTCAACCCTCCCGTGAGAGTCTTGGAGCGAGAGCCCCTGCGAAGGGGGGGGGAGGGGTAGGGATCCCCCCCGGAGCATGATCGATCGCGACCCCACACTCACCAGAATTCATCTTCTCGGTGCCTTGCCCGCCACGAGCGAAGCGAAGTTGGCAGTGCAAACGCCTGCGCAAGCTGGCGCGGAGCGCGTCAGCCACGTCGCCCACCCGATAGGCATCTAACCCGAATTTTTTCTCGAACCTGGATTGGCTTAAAGTGGGTCTCCTGTAGTTTTTTTTAAAAATACAGTACTGAGAATCGATCGACAAAAACAGAACTTTCATTTTTTTAAATTGTTTTTGAAAGTTCTGTATTTGTCGATCGATTCTCTGTAAGCTTACGGTACCGGTACTGTACCGTATTTTGCGAGCTGTCTCTGTTATTGCGTGCTGCAGACACTGCAGTTTGCCGACAGCGCCATGGGCACCACCACCAGCACCAGCGTCTCAAGGCATCCAAGTCCTGCAATTTACATTTTCGCCGATGGTGAAGAGACAGAGCGTGAGCCTCCGCAGTCTCCGACGCATTCACGGTTCGAGGAGCTCCCCGAATACATCGTCGTGCTGCTGGTCCATTTTCTGCTTGGAAGCGACGTGCTACGGCTCGCGAGTTGCAACCGTCACCTGCGCAAAGCTTTGAGCGACGACTGTGTTTGGAGCAATCGCCTGTGGACAGAGTCGACAATCAGAGCGTCCAGCAGCGCCAAAGACCTCTACGCTCAAGCGCGCTCGTTGTTCTTTCGAGGTGATATCGCAAAGACGGATCGCGTACTGAGTGACAGCGTGCAAATGCCCCTTGCATTATTCCCCAAGCACCGCGATATCAGCTTCGACGTGTGGTTTGCGTTGGTGCCTCCAGCAGATCCCAGTGTTGAGAGGACTGGTGGCATTCTCGTGGCCGCGCAAGACGTGAAGGCGCCGCTAATGGCGAGTGGAAGAAGCCGGCACCGATCCAGAACCGCTACACCATTACAGTGGGAGGTGTTTGCCTTCGTGGACGAACAGCGCAATCTCTACTGCTCTGTGTTGAGTCAAAGGCCTGTCGTCGCTGAGCGACTTCAGTGCAATCGGTGGTACCATCTCGCTCTCACGTACGATCACAAGCAGCACACACAACGAGTGTTCCTGGACGGACACCTTGTGAACTCCCAGGATGGAGCTGCTCGGTGGCCTTGGCTACAATTCGCGCAGCTGGGCAGCGGCTTTGTGGCAGGAGCTGCTGGCGGTGGCTGGATGGGGTTTCGGGGACTCGTTGATGAGTTTCGTGTGTGCTATTTGCCGTGGACGGAAGCTCAAGTCCAGCAACTCGCTCACGGTAAACGTACCAACGCACCGATGGCTTATGCATTGTCGAGAGACCTCTGCCGCTGTGACCACCGCGGACAGAGACTGGAGGTGAGTTGTACAAGGCCGGCAGAACGGCACGTCGAGATCATGGGGCCGTTCATAAGTACGCCAAGGGAGTTCGCTTGCCGTGGAATCCACGGATGCGGACCAAGACCCAAGAAGAAGGATACGATCTGGAAGTTGTTGCGGCAGTGTCTCTAACGAAGTAGAAATTGAACAGGAATACAAGTCCCAGCTGAATTATATAATGCAACTGACTCATAGCTTAGGCTGATGCTGCCGTTGGATTGAATCGCGGGTGGTGGATGATCGCTCGCTTTTCCTCCGGCCTCGAGCACTTGATCCTTCGCACTCCTTCCTGGAGAAGAATATGGTCCGTCGACAGCGCGTAGACTGGTTTGCTCGTGCATTCCTCGCGTTGAGCAAGGCTTTGGATCTCCTCGGGCGTCAACACCGAGTACCACAAGCGAAAATCATCGATGAGACCTTCGAAAGGGTACCATCCAGCGAACTCTGATGGCGGTTTCCCACTGGAAGTCGCAGCGATGTAGCCCGAGCCAAGCTGTGTGTACGGGGTCCAATGCCACTTCTCGTGGACGTTGCCCAGTCCGACACCCGAGCTCAGAAGCTGGCCGTTGAGATACACGCTCTGTCGCTTGCCGTCACAGGTCAATACGAGATGATACCACCCCAGCGTGTTGGCTCGAGGTTGTGCGCGATAATGGGCTTGCTGGCCAGTACAGAGCAGTACAGGTTGTGTTCTGGGTCGATGTGGACAATGCGCTGGTAGTGGGGCGGCGGCTTGTCCGATGCCTGGCACGACTGAGACTGGTGACCAAGAAGAATACCGCCCTGGCTCGTAGAACTGTCGAGACTGAACCACAACTCGAAACTCATGTGTCCATTGCTGGGGAGCAACGAGTTGGGCAGCTCACAAAAGTCTCCGCATTGGGTAGACTTTGTGAGATGCAATCTCTCAACAAGCTTGGTCTTCGTCACCTTATCGTAAAGCTTGCTCCCGTTCTTCCGTCTGATGCTTGGAAGAGCTGCCAGACCTCGAAAGTAGAACGATCGCGCGCGAAAGTACTGGAATTGGGCATCACACCACGCAGATTTCGACGGCGCAGAGCCTGCCGCGCTCGCATTGAATGGCTGGAGGCGGCATTCCCACACACTGGCGTCGTTGAACGTCTCCTGGAACGTACGACACACATGAGAGAGCTGCAGCACATCGTATCCCACGAGAAACGACGCGAGTTCTTCCAGGATCTCCGGCAAAAAGCCGTCGTTTTTTGTGGAGCGGTTGGCGTCTCCACCAGCGAGGACTGGAGCTTCTGGGAGCAACTGGACGACTCTACTGCGCCCATTGCTGCGATGACTACTGAAGTGAGCTTGCGGATAGTGGGTGGTCGGGGAGAATTGACTTATGAAGGACGCAGTAGCATGGGGATCAATCGTGTTGGACACTGCATCCCATCTCAGAACCAGGATACATGTATGTGGTTAATCCAGAATTTCCACAGGTCACATATCTAACGTGAATTATGACAAATAGAAATGGATATGTGACCTGTGAAAACCGGTATCTATACAGTACCCCCCTTTTCCCAAAATTGTTGGTTCTGTCCCAAAGTAAAGAAAATGTAACCCACGCGGCAGTCCTCATATTTTACAAAATGAGGTAGATGCGTTTTGGATCTTGTCCATTGTGCACCGGCACTTCACCTTCCAGCGTAACCGTCTGTGGGTTTTTGTTCCACGCGTACCCTTCGCTGGCCAGTTTTGTTCCAACACTTGGGAACAATTGTTCTTCTCATCGTGATCAGCTCCACGAAGAGCTGCGCTCGCTCACCACCACCGTCACCATGCAGCGGCGGGACTCCGCGTCGTCCGTGTCATCCATGACGACGCCTTCTCTCGCGCTGCCGCCGCCTGCAGTGGGCACTTATTCATTCATGACTGTGAGCGCGCGGCTCTCTGCGCTGCGCGACCGTGTCGCTCTCACCCGCGAGTCGCGCGTGGTCTGTGAGAAAGTACTCGCACGCCTCCAGGTGCTTCACCGCCAATTGGAGCACGTGCTGTCCATGACAGCGACGTCTACAGGCTCGAACGGCAGTAACGGCGGGCTTCCAGGCAAGAGCCAGGCGGCGGCGCAGGCGGAGAAGGCCCAGACCAAGACCAGCGAGCTGCTCACGCTGCTGGAGCAGTTCGTGGACTGCGACGCCACGCGCAACATTGTGCTGCGACTCACGGACTCGCGCCGCTTCCGCCAGCTCCAGGAGCTCCACGAAGAGCTGGACGCGATCTACCGCATGCTGCGGCTCGAGCACGTGGACCCGGAACGCCAGTGGCGGTCCGAGTGGGCGGTGGACCGCAAGGACGTCGAGCAGCTCTTTGAGCGCGCACTGGCCACACGAGAGACGCTGTTCCGAGAGCTACGCACGCCAAACGCCCAGCGTGAGGCACTCGCAGTGCTGCGGTACGCCGTGCAGTCCATGAAGCCCCATCAATTTGTCCGAGGAGCAATTCCTGAGGCCTCGATGACGCCAGAGATGAAGACGGCCGAGCTGATCCGCTCGGCATTCAAGAAGCTTGTGAGGATGGCGACCGTAGACATCCCCGTTGTGCCGTCGTGGTTCCTCTCACCCGCGGAGCTCTCCATCGAGAGCGAGCCGTTCGCTGGAGGAGAGCACGTCCAGGTGTTTCGCGCAAGCTGGGGCCGGTTCAAGACCAAGGTTGTCATCAAACGCGTGGCCACACAGTCGGAGAGTGCGTCAGCCTACCGTGAAGAGTTACTCAAGGAGGCGGAGTTGTGGTCCAAATTGGATCACCCTAGCCTACTCAAGATGCATGGAGGCTCCCCCATCGGATCCTCACCTTTCCTCGTGATCGAGTATCCAGCCAATGGATCCCTGGACGAGTATCTCGCCAGCTCGAGTGACCCAAACCGCACGACATTCCGTCTCCTGTGGCAAGCCGCGAACGGCTTAAAGTATCTTCACGAGCAGCGTGTGCTATGCCACGACCTCAAGCTCGGCAGCATCTTTTTGGGCAGCGACGGGTTTGTCAAGATCGGCCAATTTGCGTCGTTCTTCTCAAAGTCTCGAGACGCCTTCGTAGACTCCAGTGCTGCTAGCGGATCGATCCAGTGGAAAGCACCTGAGCTGCTTCGCGCTGACGGGCATTCTTCTGATGAAAGTCTGGCGTTTGCTGTCGACGTGTACGCCTTCGCGATGTGCATCCTCGAAGCTCTGACTGGAGATTTGCCCTGGGGCTGGCTCTCTGACACAGAAGTTCGCGTCCGCGTGTTGGCTGGTGAGCGTCCCGAACGGCCGGATTATCTTGATGACCGTGTGTGGACGCTCATCACGAGCATGAGTGACGCTGACCCAGCCAAGCGACCAACGATGGCTACTGTAGTCGAGCGACTACTCGAGCTGGCGGAAGACGAAGATAGACAGCGTGTCGATACAAGAGCGTCTATGGGCACCATCTACTTCCCAGATGATGGATTTGATGGCGAGCGTCGCCGCAACCAGAACGTGACGAACATGAGCGTGGACGTGGATGCCCTGTTGAGTGCGCGTCGTCACACCGTCGCGGCTGGTGGTGATGACGACGCAACGCCGGCAGCCGCACCGACGATCAGTGTGGTCACGCTCCACCACAAGTGGCTCGGCGTCAAGATCAACTCGGTCGGCAACCGCATCGTCGTGAGCAAGTTCCTGCGGTCGTCCTCGGGTGCGCTGGGCGAGATCGAGGCCTCGGGCCAAGTGCGGCTGGGCGATATCATCGTCGCGGTCAACAACCGCAGCGTGCGCGGCATGAACCGCCACCAGATCAGCAAGGTCATCCAGGACACGCCACGTCCGATGCAGGTCATGTTCTTGCGTGAAGCGGATCTGCTTGAGGAAAGTTTCCAGTTCCACGGCCTGCGAACAGAGGAGCGCTGGCGCGACCGCGGCTCGATCGTGCCCATGGCGAACGGAACGGAGACTCTGTTTGGTTCTGTCCACGACATGTTCACGTTCAGTATGTGGTTCAGTCTCAGCGACTCGGACGATACGTTTTACGGCGGTGTGCTGCTCGGGGCCCAGGATATCCCCAGCGACAACCAGGGCTGGCCGTACTGCCACCACCAGCTCTTGATGGTGGATCCGCTGGGCAACTTGAGCTGTTGTTTTCTCCAGAACGAGACGCCCGTACTCATCGCTCCGGAGCTTCAGCCCAACCGCTGGTACCACTTGGCTGTGGTGTACAACTCCCGCGGTGTGTCAGTGTATTTCGACGGCGATGTGAGGCACCAGGCCGACGGATTTCTCTACCGCGAGTGGCCCAAGCTCTCGCACGTGAACATTGGCTCGGGTTGCATCAGCCGAGCGCCGCCTGCCGCCAAGCCCAGCGCCGACTTTTGTGGCTGGTACGGCTTCAATGGCCTTGTCCACGACGCGCATGTGTGGCACTCGGAGCTGCTTGAGACGGACGTACAACAGCTCTTCCGTGGCGCATTCGACTTTGTGGAGACGCCTGTGTATTCGCTCCGTCGCGACATCAACAAGGCCTTCCAGGGCACTCACCCGCCACGACGTGTACTTGCAACACGGCCATTGCACGTCGTCGCGCAGACGTACAGCTGAGTAGTTCGATACGTAGTACGAGAGAAGAGAGGGATGTGTGCGTAGGATAGATAACGTTGCAGGTATTATTTCAAGTCTCCAGTGCATTAGCGCTAGTCCCAGTCCTCGGTGGCAAAGTTCGAGTCCGCTGCGACCCCGCCAAAGCCAACGCTCGCTCGCTGTGTGTGAAGCAAACGATGCTTAGCTATCAATCAATATCATCACGTAGTAGTAGCATCGACAGTGAACCACATACCTTCTCAGGGCTAGCACGAGCCGCGGCCGTGTGCTTGCTGTGCGTGTCCGCGTCGTCGGCGTCCCAGTCCTCCTCAGCGAAGTTGTTATCTGCACGGATCTCACTGCCGGTAGGTGCCTTGACTGCAACTGCAGGGATGGACGGACGGCGTTTGTTGTTAGTCTGATCGTCTTCTTCTTCGTCATTCTCGTCGTCAAAGTAGTCGGTGGATTTCGGAGCCTTCTTCTGGACCTCCTGCGTCTTCTTCTGGACATCCTGTACAGGTGGAGCCACTGCTTTGGGTCGTGTTTCCTCTCGTGGCGACTCCTCCTGCGGACTTTCGTCTTCCTGTTCACTTGCATCGTCTTCATCATCTGACATTCCAGCTTTCGCCTCGCGTGCTGGAGGAGCAGGCTGGCGAGGAGCCTGGGCAGGAGCTGGCGTGGGTGCTTTAGTAGCCACAGGCTTTGGCTCGGCAGGCGTGGCGACGCACGGTGAGAGTGACTTGATGCTTGCAACTAGCAGCGATGGACGACGCTCCAGCGGGGCATCTCGCTTCGCCTGTCGCGGCGCCGGTTCTTCTTCTTCTTCCTCATCCTCTTCCCCATCGTCGCTATCCTTACCGCTGTCATCATGGATGTACTTCTCGTCCTCTCGGCGTGGACTCGGCCTGCGTTGATCACGCTCGTCACGACGAGGAGAGCTCTGTTGTTGCCGTCCTCGAGGACGCTCTTCACTACTGTCCGCTCGTTCTTGGCGGCGCTGAGAGCTGTTAGGCGGTGGGCTTTGTCGTGGATCTTCTTGAGACTGACGACGAGCAGGAGGTGCTCTCTCTTCTTCATCCTCATCCTCTCCGTCGGACGATTGGTAGCTTGCCTCATCTTCTCGGTCGTTCTCTTGGCGACGACGACTGTCGCGATGGTCCTCGTGCTCACTGGGCACACGCTTCCTCTCCTCTTCTTTGCCACGACGCGGCCGATGTTCCTCCTCTGGGGAAGCCTCGCGCTGGCCACGAGCGTCTGCCTCAACTACCGACTTGTGGGCTGGCTTGGCCTCCTCTGCCGGCGGCGCACGCTCTCGCGCTGCTTCTGTGTGCTCCCGTGTCGGCTTCGGATCGGCGATGCGTTCCCGGTCCTTCTCACGAGGAGCTTCTTTGGTAGCCACACGCTTCTCTTGCTGGACTGGCTCGGGTTTGGGTGGATTGCAGAGCCTGTGAAGGCTGTCGGACCACAGGCGGTGCTCCACCGTCGTTTCGCCCTTGAAACGTAGCGTTCTCGCTGGGGAGACAACCTCAATCATATCCTAACACCGCCCTAGCATCCATTAGTTGGCACACAAACAAGCAGGGTCAAGAAACTGCTCTTCAACTCACGCGTCGGCAGTAGACACCGCTCACGTCCTCAATGTACAGCCATCCTCGGGGCTCCTTGGTCGTCCTGCCGTCATCCACCCCATAGTATCCCTGTTAGTTTGTCGTCCCCCAGTTCGAGACCTAGTGCTAGAAGCCACTTACTTGTTGGTCGAGTACGAGATGATGAGTTTCTGGTCATTGCCCGCCGGCACGAAGCTCACGCGGAACCACCGGCGACTTGTGTTCTTGCCAAACACGGACGGGTTGCTGTTGATCTTGACCATCCATCCTTCCAGCGCCGAGATGTCCACGCCGTGCACGAGTGTTGGTGGCATTGTGTGGCTCTATCAGTGTGTCTCTGTCTCCAGTCTTCTTTCACTGATCCGGTCTTGAGCCCGTGCTCGTGCTCGCGTCGCCCGTCAGTTCACAGAGTGTAAGATTAGCGAGTGGCTGGAAAAATGAAGCCACTTACGGCGTAACGGCTCCAACCAAATGCAGCACGGTCGCATTTCGGGAGTGCGACAGCACGAAACACACGAACTAAACTAATGGGACGCCAGCTTCGTGGCTTTGTGCCACATTGACCGCAGCCAATGGGAGGAGTGGTGGTGGGCGGGGACTTGCGTGAGCGATGCCAATTCGACGACTGGCTTCGTCTCCACGAGCATTTTAAATCCTGTTGGCTCGTGCTGGGGTTCTCGCTGGCGCTTGTCGTCGATGCGAGTCACGAAGGCACGTTCACAAGGTCTCGATGTCTGCACACACATGAAATGTGGCAGCCGGCCGTCTCTCTGAAGTGAATAGACTGGCTGGAGATGCTTGATGAGACCGACGTGATTTGCATTGCTGCTGTTGAGCAATGCTGCGAGCTGTCGGTCTTTGAGCTTTGGTCCCCAGATACGAACTTCACGAAGGCATCCATGGAAGCCATACCATCCTTTGTAGTTCGGTATGGGCGAGCCACGCGTGAGGTTGTTTATGCATCCAGTGCCGACCTGCATGTGCGAGAGTGACTGCCAGTCTCGCACCAATGCACCGGAGCTGGAACGCCGCCGCACACCGTTGAGGAACACGTCCTGCTTGCCATCTTGATACCGAAGCACGACGTGGTGCCAGCGATGCGGTCTGATTCTCTGTGAACTTGGAAACATGAGCTCATCCAGAACTGATGCAAAGAGACGCCCTTGGCGATCCACGAAGATCAGTGGACGAGAATGAGAAGACGAGAACGAGTCGTCGACGGCTCGGGACTGGGCACCGAGAATCACCCCACCACTCCAGTTGTGGTCATCTTCAGGCAGCAATTTGAACCAGACTTCCACTGCAAAGGAGCTGGTAGCCTCGGGGCAGAACGGGTGAAACTCAAACCGATCTTCGAGCAAATTTCGCTGGAAATTGGAGCGATTCAAGACCGAGCTACTGACTCCGTGACTGTACGGACGCGTTTCGTGCGAGCCGCGGAACTGGATGCTGTGGTCTCGTAGCCGCTTGGGCGCTGCACCAGCAGACAACACCTTCCACGAATGTATTGGTGGCGTTGCTAACTGGTTGCAGTGGGCGAGCGCCTTGATCTCCTGTGGTGCCAGCAGCGAGTGCCACACGCGCATGTCGTCTACAACGCCTTTGAACGGCCGCCACTGCTTGTCATCTCTCGGCTGTGTCGCATTGTGCGAGGTGCAGCCTGTCCCCAACAGGACGAATGAGTTGAAGATCCAGAAGCGACTCAGTGCGCCGCGCTTGGTTTCCACCAACTCGCCGTCCACGTACACATGCTCTTGACCGTACACGCGTCGCTGGTCTCTCTCTGCGCCAGGCACAAGCGCCGCCACATCAGCTCGCGCCTCGAACGTCAGCACTAGATGGAGCCAGCGATCGCACGCGAGGTGTCTTGCAACTGGCGTCGGCTTGAGATCTCCAACCGGCGCTGTGATCAGCGAGCCGTACAGATCGCGGTGCTCGTCCACATGGATCCAGGTCTCGAACAGCGGATTCCAGCTCGGCGAGACGTGGAACGGCGTGCCTGCGCCTAGTAGAATGCCCCCGTGGCCCCCGCGCGACGCACTGGGTAGTGCGAACCAGATCTCGATGCTCAACGCCTGGACTTCCCGACCGAAGAGAAACGGGATGGAGAACGCCGCGGAGAGCCCGAGCGGTCCGCTCTTGAGACTCGGGACGGCCGGGTCGTCCTCCATGGCGAACGCGAACGAATGCTGGTCCGCGTAGCGTGCAGAACTCGGCTCATTCTCATTTCTGAGACGTGTGCGCCACCATTTCGCATCGGAAAACAGTGCGTGGGTCGTGCGGCTCGTGCGCTTCAGGTTGACGAGCTCCCAGCCCGTGAGGAATGGGGCTACTTCGTCCCACAGCTCCATAGGGAGCAGCGCATCGAAGGGTCGAGTCATGGCGAGTCGCGAGTGGCGTGGAAGGTAGGAAGATGCCCCGTCGTGGTGGCGAAGAACGGAGGACGTGCTGGGCCAATTGAGCTCTTCATGTGAGGAGCCACGTTTGCGGTCGCGGGCATCGTTTGACACTGGATGGGCTGTTCGACAAATACCAGTAGGTACTGTATACCGCGAAGTGCTCGACTGGAATTAGATTTGAGTATTTGGTGGTGCAGATATATGAGCGGAATGGTAATTTGGGAGAGGGAACTTTACGAAAGGGAGCACACTGATTGGCTGAATTGTAAGGAGCGGAAGCAACTCTGGAGAACTTCAAGGTGCTAATTAGCCTCTCGAGATCCGTGGCTTGTTGGAGCTGATTAGCAATCAACTTGACAGGTGAGAACAAAACCGGTAGCATACCGGTATTTCTAGTCTGTGTCTGTGCCGAAATGGAATTCAAACAACCAGATCGTTATGGCGCGAAAATACCAGCGCAGTGTTCACAGATCACAGTTTTTCGTTCGAACAATCCAGAACAGCTGTTTCGTAAATATGGATTTTTCGAACACGGATTCCATCTTGAAAGGGACCCTTCCCCTAATTTAAAAATTCACATTTTCGGAGCCTGTCTGTTCTGTCGGACTCCAACTTGGAGAGGTGGCATCCTGGACTGTCACAGAACTTCGTTTTCTGTGGAACGCCGACCATCACGTTCAACGTTGGCATTGCCAACTTGGCAAGGATGCTCCCTCGGAACTGTACCGTGCAGTCGTTCCGTTCAAGTCGAGCGCAGTCCAGCGGGCTTCGATAGCTGTATCCCCACGAGCTGCTGTCCAGCTTGGTGGTTATCTGGAATGGGATGCCACACGCAAAGCACTGGCCACTCAGACTCTGTGACGTGGTGATGAAAGCGGTCGCGAAGCACATGGATCCTTGGAAGTTGACCGAAGTCAAGGCCAAGACTCTTGGCGCAAGAGTGCGGAGGGTTTAGGGCTTGGGTCTAGCTGGATGACGCATCCGACGTTGGAGGAGAATCTGTCGGGATGAAGGACTCAACCATGTCGAACTCGGTAAGATTCCGCTGGCACATGACCGAGGTCATCTCTCCCATCGCGGCCTTGTCGACTGTCACCTGCTCCACGGAACCTGTGAAAACGTATCCACTACGACGGTCACCTACCCCTTTGTTCCCCACACCGTTCCACAACTGGATGTATAAAGTTCGAAAGGCTCGTTCAAAACCCATCGCTCGGACGAAAAAAAAACATCGGTGAGACACCATCACTCTTCGCTTTTGCGTGCTGCGTCTTGTCGTTGGCGAAGTGGGAGGAGTGAGTGAGTGTCTGCCGTCCACAGTGTGGACCCGAACAAGCCAATTCAAGGGAGCGGCAAGCAAACGCCAACACCAACAAAAGTAACCTCGGGCGCCAACGCCCACAAAACGCCAACACCAACAAACTCCCACCCCACCGCGACGTGCACGTGGAAGCGAAGCCCCATCGCAAAGCAACATAGGCGACGCGAGGTGACCTGCGCCGACTACGCGATATAGAGAGGAGAGCTACAGGTATCGACGCGCTAGATTCAGCGCCGCCCGGTCAGCAGCCATTCGACGCGACTGACCGCATAGTAAGCACCGCGCAGTGGGCGTGTCTTGTGCTCGTTTGCGACCAACTACAGCCAACAAACGCGAAGCTAGGTGCGTACCATTGGACTCTGTATGGACTCGAGATCGAATCCGAGTGAGAGAGGACTGACGTAGATCCGTGCGATGCAGCAGCCAAATTCGGAAGCGTCGCGCTCGTTCTCAGGTGCCACCTTCCTGAAGCAAACGCCCCGACCGTCCATTGTTTCTGGAGCCAGCTACGCTCCAGCAAGCGATTGTACCGGGGGAATCCTCCGTTTTTCAGGTGAGTGAACGAGTAGTCTGTTTCTGAATGGCCCACGCTGCGTGTGCCACGCAGGGAAAGGGGAGGAGGAGACTGTTCCCACGGTCGTAGGCTGCGCTGGGTACGATCAACGGATCTCTCGCGCAGATTCCCCTCACCTCATACCGGTACTAGTATACGAAGCGTGGGCAATTCATTCCTCCGTTCATCGCCTCGTGGAATCATTACTGACCGCGCTCTTCTCCGGCATTCGTATCAGGCCCCTCTTTCATAAACCAGTGACGACAATCAGCCATGAACATGCGAAAGACGGCGACCAATGCCTTGAAGCCAGGCGCGAACACCGTTGCCAAGCCATTTGCCCTCAGTAAGAAAGTGAGTGTGAGCCCTCCAGTGATGAGCGACCAGCGTACGCCGCCGTTGTCGTGGAAAGAAGCGGTACAACGAGCACCCGCGCAGCCACAGCCCAAGGACGCCGCGTCCTCCTCCACGACCGACTACTGTCCAACGAAGCTCGCCGCACGATCACGCAGCGTGTCTCGAATAGTCCAGAGCGCCACGTATCGTAAGCGTGGCGATCTGTTCTCTGCCAGCAGCGCAGTGGAAGGGCACTCTTCAGATTCAGCGGACGCCGAGCCTACCGCCGCGATGGGATCAACGCCGACGACACACGCGAAGAAGAACGGGGTCGTGAAGCAGGTGTCGTTCAAGAACGACGACTCGAAGTGTGCAGCGACAGAAAAGAAGACGCGAACAGACTCGGATTCGCAGCGCTTCACCGACCTCGTGAACCGACTGGGGCTGAACGACACGCAGCTCATGCTGGCCCACAGTCACGGAAAGAAGAAGCCCGCTGCTGCCGGTGGCCGTCCGCGTTCTGCGTCTGCTGATACGGTGCTGCTACGGAGGGAATCTCCTCCGTTGTTTGCGCTGACAGACTCACCAGTGACTGCTGCTGAATTGAAAAACGGGAAAGTGAACAGCGCTGCGTTCCGACGGTCGAGGAAGAACCGTGCGATGAGTGTGCCGAACGCTGCCCCTGTGGGCAACATGTGCCCCGTGACGGCCGAAAATGGTGGAGCTCCTCACGATGAGCGCGCCAAGCGCTTGTTTGAGTTGGCGAAGACCGGTGCCACGCCCGAAGAAGATACTACGAGCAACTCGGAACTGGATTGTGACGATACACACAGCGAATCGACATCCGACTCGTCGTGCTCGAGCCCACGTCACAGCAACACGGCGCGGTACTTTGTTCAGCACGATCCTGCCCAGCTTCAGGAGATTGGTAGTGTGGACGACCAGGACGACTTCTCCGAATTCATGACACCGGAAGACGAAGAAGAGGAGGAACAGCATGAAGCCTATATGCTGCTTGACCGCATCAACAGCCTCTCCGCTGAATTCAAGGCCCATCGCGAATACGAGGAGTCCAGCGCGCTGGCATGGTCTGTTCAGCACGCTGCTCGTCAGGGTGTGATTTCTCCGCAGCTCCAGCAAAGCTTGCTTACGAATATTCGTAACGGCGCTTGGGAGGAATCGCGTGACGTCTTGTACCACAAGTGCCACTTGGTTCCCGCCGTCGGTAGCGTCGCTGAGACTCCAGCCACCTTACCAATGGAGCCGAGTATCGAGGAGTCATTTGTACGATGCGTGGACGAGTTGTCGCCTACTGACTCGAGTGAAGCCCGCCACCAGAAGCTCCGCGTGCTCAAGATGCTTTCGGATTTACTCACGAAGTGGGTGAAAATTGTTGGCTACGAGCGTGGGCTGAGCGAGGAACACGTTGCGCTCACGAGCGGCTCCGTGTTCTTAGCTGGCTCGTATCGTCTGGGCTTGAACGACCCATTGGCAGATATCGACGCTGTCTGCGTTGCCCCATGGCACGTGACCCACGAAGATTTCTTCAGCTCCTTTTGCTCGCTGTTGGCTCAGACGAGCGGCGTCACGCATTTGGCCCCGGTCCCGAACGCCTACGTCCCGCTGATCTCGCTGTCGTTTCTCGACGTGAGCGTGGATCTCCTGTTCGCGAGACTTCCGATGACTGGTGTGGAATCATCTCAAGAGATTGACTCTGACCACATTCTTGTGAATGTGGATCCGACGTCGATGAAGAGCCTGAACGCCCCACGTGTGAGCTCTATGCTGCTGTGTCTGGTGCCGAAGCGTCGTGTCTTCCGCATTGTGTTGCGTGCAGTGCGTGCGTGGGCCCGTCGCCGTGGTATCTACTCGTCAAAGCTTGGGTACCTCGGTGGCGTCAGTTGGGCGATCCTGGTGGCGTTTGTTTGCCAGATGTATCCGGATGCTGAGCCGTCAAAGCTATTTGTTCGGTTCTTCCAAGTGTTCTCCGAGTGGCAGTGGCCACGACCGGTCATGCTGAATATGGTGTACGATGCCGGTCTCGGGTTTGAGATGTGGGATCCTCGTCAAAACCTATACGATCGCTCCCACATCATGCCTGTGGTGACGCCCGCGTATCCGCACATGAACTCGGCGGTGCAAGTGTCGCAGTCCACGTTTTCGGTGATTTACGAGGAGATTTGGCGAGCAAGATATCTGGCTGAAGCTGCCGACAGCTTCTCCCTCGCCATCAGCTTGGCTGCAGCGCCTGGATCGGTCGACAATTCGTTGCGCGTGGGCGACGCTGCCAGTGGCATGATCCCTGCATTGAGTGTGAACACTGGAGCCTCGACCGTGGCTTCAGGGTTGGCTATCGCTGCGAACAACGGTAATGCCTTCGAGTGGGACAAGCTCTTTCAGCGCTCGAATTTCTTCATTCGATACGATTCGTATCTTGTGGTCGACTTCTATGCCGAATCGTCGTCGTCGATGCACGTGTGGGGCAAGTTTGTCCAGTCGCGGCTTCGTAAGTTGGTGGACAGTCTGCAGCACTTGTCGTCAGTCTCCCGTGTACACGCGTTTCCGTTGTACTTCTCCAACACGAGCGACGGGCGTACGCCAGGTTCGTGTATGTTTATCGGCGTGGAGTTCCAGTCACGCTCGCGCACGAACACGGAGGTCCACGGCCAGGCGAAGGATGACCCGGAGATTAAGAGCAACCTCGAACGCACGATCCGCTTCTTCATGGCGACGGATTTGCAGCAGCTCGCCGAAAAGAAGCAGGACATGACTGCAGAGGCACGGTTGCTCACGTGGGGAGAGCTTCCAGACTTCGTGTTCGAGCATGGCCGGCCAGCAGCCGTGGTCGAGCGTGCAGAGTACCACGAAGATATGGAACGCATGACGATGATGCAGAGTCACGGGATGAACTACCGGTCACCTAGCGGCGGACAGTACGGTGGCGGCGATCGATTCGGCAGCGGGAAGTGGCGCAGTCCGAGCGGTGGGCCTCGAAATGGAGGCGGAGGTCGCTATTACGGTCCCAAGACTGGCCAACACAACGCAGGCAAGCCTCGCACTGGAGGAGTCAGTGGGGGCAAGCCGTACAACATGGCTCAAGCGGGATGAGCTTATGTCCAGGATCATGCAACGTCTGCAAGGTCTCTACCAGTTTAATTATGCGTGTCACCATCGTGAGAAATGTGCTAGCGTCCAGCCGACAACGTGGTCCTGTCGACGAGAAGATCCATCCCGAGACTTCAGCAATCGGGCCTCAGTTCCAAGCCACCTACAGTACCAAGGGAGCAGTGCAACGAATGCCCAGTGCCTTCACTGTAAGTGTGCACACCTCCCACGCCCAGGCCCTCCATTATCTCCATCCGTGCTTCATATTCATCTCCAGCTTTTACCCGTGTGGGTGGTGTCACCTATTCGGTGCAGTTTTACACTTTCTCCAAAAGCTAGCATAAATCTAAGGTTACATTTGGTTACATAGTCTTCTATTCAGTGTGCCACTGTACTCCGTCCCTGTCGGCGGGTCCTTGCCTCTGGGTTTGTTTGAGGTTTGGACCAAACAGCCAAGCCTGGATCGATCCAAAGGATCACCATCAGGATAGACCGAAGGAAACGAACCCGACCCGTCGAGAAGGTTTCGACTGATCTCGGGAAGGCTCTCCGTCTGTCCACGAAGCCAACGCACTACACTGGACCATGTCGACGTCGCGCAAGTATGTGAAGGGCCTGGGCGCCGGCGGCATGCACACGGGCCGCCGCAACCGCCAGGAGACGATGCTCACGATCCGCAAGGCGAAGAAGGAGGACGCGTACGCGACGCGGCGTAACCTCAAGGCGAACCACATGCTGGACGAGGCCACGGCCGCGGCGCTGAGCATGGAGACGTCGGGGGCCGTCGGCGCGGACGGCGTGACGCCCAGCGGCGAGGAGTCGGCGGTGCTCAAGGACGTCCAGTCGCGCAAGGAGCTGCTGCAGCACATCGCGTCGCGCTCGCACGCGCTGCTCATCGGCATCCAGCACAAGGACCCGGCGACGCGCCAGAAGTCGATGCGTGGGTTTGTGTACTTGTTGTCGAGCGGCGTGCCGCCGCTGTTTGACGCACAGGACTCGCAGCATGTCGGCCTGTGGCAGACGATCATTGCGGCGCTGCCGTGGTTTGTCGCGATCCTGAATGAAGATATCAAGGACGCCGTGGCGATGCAGCTGCATTCGGACGCGGCGTTTGCGCTGCGGTTCATTGCGTCGATGGACAAGGCGGGTGTCGTGATCCAGTCGGGCGCGGTGCCGAAGCTCGTGCAGCTTTTCCAGTCCGGTATCTCGGAGCTACAGATCCAGGCGGCGTGGTGTCTGGGTAACGTGGCCGCGGAGTCGGCGGAATGCTGTGAGGTCGTGCTGAAGTCGTGTCCGATTGCCCATGTGCTGCCACACATCCGCATGTCGACGCCTGCGTTGCGTCGCGCGGCGGTGTGGCTGCTGCGTAACCTCGTTGAATACCCGGAGGCGATTAAGCAGACGGGAGCCCTTCCAGACGACACGAAGCGAGAGCTTTTGGAGACGCTGCCTAGCATCATCGTCCAGCTCGCGAGTGAGAAAGTGCACAGCTTTGCGACTGCGAATGGCCAGGCGGATGGTTCGGTGGTGTTCAAGCCGTCACCGACGATCGCCCCGTGGCGGATATTCGAGATCCCTACCGGCAAGCCAGCCCCGAACGATATCGCGGTCGTGCGTTTCATCCGTGAGGTCGACGAAGCGACTGTGGAAGTCATGGACGTGGACGTGAACTTTGAAACGGGCGAGAACGTGGTGTTCCAGGTGCCACGAGCGTCGCTGCGTCCCATGCAGGTCGTGGACGAAGCCATTGGCGACGACGAAGATCTCGAAGATGAAGAGGAAGAGGAAAACCTCGACGAGAAGGTTCTCACGCTGTGTGATAGTTGCTGGGTTCTGGTTGAGCTAAGCGTCGAAGACCGCGACATTGTGGCTGGCTTGATCCACAGTGGACTCTGCCTCCGACTCGTGGAGCTGCTCTACATCTCGCAGAGCAGCATCATTCTTGCACCGATCCTTCGACTGCTGGGCAACATCGTGTCGGCCGATGTTGTGTTCTCCCAGGCTGTGATTGAAGCTCGCCTGCTGGAAGTCATGCCGAGCGTGATGACCAACACAAGCCGCGCGGTGCGTGAAGAGGCGTGTTGGATGCTCTCGAACATCGCAGGCGGGCAAGCAGAGCAGGTGCTGGCGCTCATCCAGGCGCCGGGAGTTGTGCCCAGCCTGCTTGAACAAGTGGCGTGGGCCGAGTTTGGCGTGAAGCGAGAGGCTACGTGGGCTATCTGCAACGTGATTGTTCAGGCGGAAGCCAACTACATCCGTGAAATGGTGCGGATGGGCGTGCTCCAGTCGTTCTGCCCTCTGCTAGAGGAATGGGAAGACCCGATGGTCGAGCTCGTGATTCTCGAAGCCATTGAAGCACTGCTGCAGAAGACGCAGGACGATGGCCGTGTGGCAGTGGAAGAAAGTGGCTGTCTGGAGCGCATTGAGGAGCTGTGCTACGACCGGAATCCCGAGGTGAGTGCTGCGGCGTCGCAGATGATGGACAAGTGGTTCACCGCGGACCATGAAGAGGACGGCGATGCTGCCCTCACGGGGCCAGCTGTGGTGGGTGAAGGCGACCAGGCGCAAGTGAGTTTCCAGCCAGTGGAAGGAGCCATGCAGTTCAACTTCGGCGGCAACCAGAGCTAAGCGCCGTGTCTTACAGTAGTAACTTGACGTGTTCGCCTCGTTGTGAGCAGACACTGCACCCGTACAATTGCATACAGTACACCAGGACAACGATCAGCCCTCCTGTACCAACTATAGTACTCCATTGATCTTTTTCTTGCCGTGTTCCTGCAGAACCTGCCTCCACCATCGCCTCATGAATCCGCTTGGTCGACCGACTGACGTTGAACTCATTGTAGCCACCTTGTTGTCTCGACAATCGTGAGACGCGAGAAGCCACGGAGCTGGGAAGCTCACATGTCACATTGTCTTGAATAGTACCCCCGGAGAGATTAATGAAAGCGCGGCTGTTTGCGGTGCAATCCACAACCCTAACATGACATGAAGTCAACGATTGGTGGACGTTTCTGGCGAGTGCCATAGGGAGATGCGTTTCATATTTAGAACGAATCTTTGGAAGGGCTCGGGTGTTGATTTGATTGGGCCACGCAGCCGCGTGACACGGGTACGTCACTCTCAATCGACTAAACCACAGATGGATCGCGGCCTCTTGGTGCACTTTTGTTGTTTGTCTGGAAATGGGTCCAGTATTTTTCGATTTTTTTCTTTCTGTCGGACATCCTCCTTGAAAGTGGACAATACTTCAATCCACGATCACAACGATGATCTTGCATGGAACTGCAGCATACAGTAGCAACCGTGCAGGCACGCGAGGGAACCAGTTTGAATGAATGGTCCTGGCGAGACTGCTTACATAATATCGACGCGCGAAGTTCATCCACAGATCTGATCACTCCCATGATGGGAGTCCCATCTCCTTCTTGGAAGGATGGCCCAATCAGAACGCCGCAGGAAGATCGCAAGTCACACACCGTTTTGTTTTGTGTGTGGACTTCGCATTTATTCCATTCCGAGGTTTCCAACGGCAACTTGTCGCACTACTCTTTATCAGAACTGTGTCAATTCTGCCGGTTGTTTACCGTTTTGTTTCACAAAGGAACCGTGGTTTGATAGAATTTACAAAATCACCTCATCTTTCAGGTTGCAGAGGTCCGACTCCATGGTGATTCCAGGAGGGGTCGGGTTGCAATCAGCAGTCGATTCGAATGGGGAACGTGGTAATTTTCAGATGTAAGCTTCAACCATAGATAACTTCGCAGTGCAAAGCGACCCACCAGGATTTCCTTCGTTCACCAGCTCACTTGGCATTTTGCTTCCGCATCCTCACAGGAACCCCCACATCTCCCGCGTCCCAACGCTCTCCTTGTCGCGTGCTCTCGCCGTCGCTAGAAGAAGAAGAAGCCTCCACAGACCTCTTCCTCCGAATCACCGTCGTTCACTTCCCACTTGAGTCTTCAGCGCAGTTCGTCAGAGCCGTCTGAAGCCTTTTTTTCCTGATCGAAAGGGAGCGGTAGAAAACCGAGCCGTGCGTGTTGGATTTGCTGAACAACCGTCAGCAGATTTCAAGCGAGAGTAGCAAGCCCTTCGCGCGTTCCTAAGTGAAGCGACCCCCCTCTGCCCTTGGATGGACAACTCGGGGCTTTTTACTACGTCACCTCATGTGCTGAGTGCTGCTTCGTTGGCCTCCAGCACCGACGGGATCGCCACCAACCGCACGGGCGGCGACCAAGACCAAGAGAAAGACGGTATAAAATGTGTCGCGACGACTGTGAACAACACCACCAACGCGGCTTCGGCGACGACGCCGCGCATGCTCTTCGCCGGCTCGGCGGCTGCGTCCCCACGCACGCAGCCACCGACGCCGAGCTCCTTGTCTACTTTCTACCAGACACTGGCTACGCCTAGAGACTCGAGCTCGAGCCTGCATTTCTTCTCGGCAACGGCGATGAATAACGGGCTCGAAGGAGATCAAGAACTACTATTTGACGGCGAGACGCGCGCTTCGCACCGCGACCGCTTTCTCAGCGACGCTGAGCGGCTCGTCGTGGCCGATCCACGCAAGACCCGTGAGTCGTTCCGTGACATTGAGGTGAACACCACGCAGGCGGAATGGCACGAGCGCTCGGTGGACCACGTGCTCGCGATGCTGGACACGGACGTGAAGACCGGCCTATCCACTGAGGAAGCTGCCAAGCGACTCGCTCTGCACGGCCCCAATTCGCTCGAGGCCGACAAGAAGACGCCCGTGCTGGTGATCTTCTTGCTGCAGTACATGAACCTGATCATGGGCCTGCTGATGGCGGCCGCGCTCGCGTCGATCGCGCTCCAGGAGTTTGTAGAAGGCTTTGCGATCGTCGCGATCGTGACGCTCAACGCCGTGGTCGCGACGATCCAGGAGAAGAGCGCGAGCGATGCGCTGGACGCGTTGCAGAAGATGTCGTCCCCACAGTGCTGCGTGCTTCGTGACGGCCGCCAGCAGATGATCCCGAGCGACCAGCTTGTCGATGGCGACATCGTCGTGCTCGCGACCGGTGACGTGGTGCCTGCGGACATGCGTCTCGTGTTCAGCTCGGACTTTAAGGTGAACGAGATGATTCTCACGGGAGAATCCGAAGATGTGTTGAAGAAGTTCGACATGCCAGCGGGCAAGACCGACAAGCTCACGGCCGACAACATGGTGTTTGCATCGACGTCGGTCGCTACGGGGAACGCGGTTGGTGTCGTCGTTGAGACCGGTATGGCGACCCGTGTTGGATCGATCGCTGCGCTGCTCAAGGGCTCGAACACCACCAAGGACGGCAAGAAGAAGAACTTTCTCCGCCGCTTCATGGACAAGTACCAGCCGAAGATGACGCCGCTGCAGCACTCGCTACACCGCCTCGGTGTGTTCATGGGTTCGGTTGTGTGCGGTGTGTGTGTCGTCGTGTTTGTCGTCGGTATGGTCCGCGGCAACAAGGACCCGAAGCACCCGGACCGTCCGATCTGGCTGTACATGGTCATGATCGCTGTGTCGCTCGCAGTGAGTGCCGTCCCGGAAGGCCTTCCGATGGTCGTGACGATCTGTCTGTCGACTGGTACGGCTGACATGGTCAAGAAGAACGTGCTTGTGCGTAAGCTCGCGGCCGTGGAGTCGCTGGGCGCCAGCTCGGTCATCTGCACGGACAAGACGGGCACTCTTACGGAGGGCAAGATGACGGCGATTAAGATGTGGGGAGACTCGCTCGAGTACTCGATCACGGGCACCGGATTTGAGCCAGTGGGTGACATTCTCCGTGAGGGTGTGAGCCACGCCAAGGCGAACGTGCTCATCCGCTCGACGCTTTTGTCTGCTGCGCTGTGCAGCAACACGAGTCTGCAGAAGGAGCAGACTGACGATGGCCGCACTGTGTGGGTGCCTATGGGTAACTCGTCGGAAGCTCCTCTGGTTGTGGCTGCTGCGAAGGCTGGCTTGTGGCGCGAGAAGGAGTCGCAGGACTACCCACGTGTGGCCGAGATCCCGTTCTCGTCATCGCGCAAGATGATGATCACGGTGAACCAGTTGCCAGCCGGTTCGTCGTCGTTTGGCGACCTCAACCTCCCGCACCACGCGCAGTTCGTCGCCAACGTCAAGGGCGCTCCGAACTACATTGCTAAGAACTGCACGGAGTTCGTGCGCACTGACGGCACCATCAGCACGCTGCGTCCAAATGACCGTCGTACGATCCTCGATGCTGTGGATGAGCTGTCTTCGCAGGCGCTTCGCGTCCTTGCGGTTGCTATCCGTCCTCTTCACGCGCTACCATACGACGGTGGCGAGGAAGACGTCGACAACAAGTTTGATGCGCTGTGCGAACCTCTCATCTTCTTGGGTCTCATCGCGTCGATCGACCCGCCACGTGCTGGTGTCAAGGATTCCATCCTGCAGGCCCGCAACGCTGGTGTGCGCACAGTCATGATCACTGGTGACTACCACAAGACCGCCGTAGCCATTGCTAAGGACATCGACCTGCTCCCAGTCGGCGCTGATTGTGATGAAGAAGCCGTGGACTGTGGTGTCCTTCGTCCACACGGAGCCTACATTGCTGATCATGACATGGATGAGATCACCAGTCGCTGCTCAGTGTTTGCCCGCGCGAAGCCTGAGGACAAGATCGAGATCGTGAAGTCATTGCAGCGTCAGGGTCACGTCGCCTCCATGACTGGTGACGGCGTGAACGACGCTCCTGCTCTCAAGGAGGCTGACATTGGTGTGGCCATGGGTATCTCCGGTACTGCGGTCGCCAAGGGTGCGTCGGACATGATTCTCACGGATGATAACTTCTGCAGCATTGTGTCTGCTGTGGAGAAGGGCCGCGAGACGTACGCCAACATCCAGCGCTTCGTGTGCTTTTTGCTGTCGACCAACTTTGGCGAGATCTCGATGATCTTCGTCGCCATTGCCGTCGGCATGCCGAACCCACTCGAGCCATTGCAGATCCTGGTGCTCAACTTGTTTGCGGACGGTATGGCCGCAGTCGCGTTGAGTCTGGAGAAGGGTGATGGCACAGTGATGAGCGAACGTCCTCGTCCTCGTGCCCAACAGATCATCCACGGTCGTCTGTGGGTGGTCGTGCTGTTCAACGCCTTCCTCATTGCCAGTGGTGCCCTGATCGTGTTCACCGTCGGACTCTACTGGAACTTCGACAAGGTGCTGCTGAACGACATTCTGTCGGACGTGGACCGCGACGCTGGACCGGAGGCTTACATGAACGCTGTGTGCCGTCGCTGGATGGGAATGAACGACGGCTGGCGTCAGTTCTCCAACTGTGACGCCCGCAATGCCGACAACACGCTTCTGTTTGCCAACGGAATTCCAGCCGACGTGACGTGCTACACGGATGAGTACGACTGTATCTCGGAAGGCATTTCGCGTGCGCAGACGATGACGTTCATCTACATCACCAACATGGAGCTGCTGCGTGCGTACACGGCGCGTAGCTTCACCAAGTCGATCTTCAACGATATGTTCGCGAACAAGTGGATGCAGTGGGCTGCTGTCGGCTCGGTGATCCTCACGGTGTCGGTCACTAACATCCCCGTGATCATGGACGATCTCTTTGGCTTTGCGTACATTGAGTGGTTCCAGTGGCTGTTCTCGATCGTCTTCGCGCTCGGGATGGTCGTGTTCGGTGAGACGATGAAGTGGACTTACCGCCGCAGGGACCGGAAGAAGCTCGAGTGGCAGACTGTCCAGGACGGCTTCACGAACGCGATGCTCGAGCTGCGCAACCTCCGCTCGCACATGCAGCGTGTCGAAGAGAAGCTGGACATCGCGATCGAGACGAGCTACGTCCGCTACGCCGACGCGGCCCCTGCGTCCGACACCTCGGCTTCATCCAACAGCTCAGCGTCCTCGTCGCCGACGTTCCAGTCGCCAATCGCTGCGAGCCTGAAGGCGCCAACGTCGCCTGGTCCGTTGCCACCTCGCGGCGCGTAGACTTCGTGAGCTGTCTTCTGCATATCTGCGTGTCCCAAGCCCAGCTTGCTGCATTTCACGGCTGCGTTGAGCGTGCCTCGCATGCTTCGCAGTCCTGCACATCTATTGATCCTACACCAAACTCGCCGTCCTCACACTTGGTGGTGACAAAAACCGCATAAACAAACCCAAATACATGCATTCACTTTGGCGAGACCATTCCGTTTCTTCACAATGACCTCGTGGATACACTGAGCTCACATGACGATCGTGCCTGGCTCGGGGATGTTGGTCGAGATGGCCTTGTGGGGCAGAATGAGCCCGCCATTAATAAACTTCTCGTCCTTGACTTGCACGTCCTCGCCGATCACCGTGACGCCTTCGATTCGACACTAGCACACACACACGTACACACATAGCATAGTCAGCATAGAGACCCTGGGCGAAGAGCTGCTCGCAACCAGCGACGTACCCAGCGTCCGATGGTGGAGCCCCAGCCGATGATGCTCGAGTGGATCCACGAGTTGGCGCGCACAGTCACGCCCCGCAGCAGCGTCGTGCGGCTCAGACGCACGCCGTCACCGATCACACAGCCAGCTCCGACGACGACGTTGGGGCCGATCAAACAGCCTTCCCCGATCGTCGCAGTTGGGTCGACCATGACGCTACCCACAAACTTGGAGCCCGTGGTGAGCGACGACGGATCCGTGCGCTGGACGTAGTCCAGGTGGAGACACATGCCCGTGAGAAAGTCCTTGGGCTGCCCCACGTCCATCCAGTACCCAGGCAGCACCATCGAGTAGAGGTTACCCTCAGCTGCCATCTGAGGAAAGATCTCCTTCTCGATCGACGTCGGACGGAGCTGAACAGTATTAGCGTGCATCAATTAAAATTGTTAGCAGCGATAACAATTAATTGGACTGAGGTTGATACTGAGACCTTCCTTACCTGGATGCGGTCGAGAATCTCCCGGCTGAAGATGTAGATGCCGGCATTGATCTGGTTGCCCACGTACTCTCTTGGCTTCTCCACGAAGCGCTGGATCTGGCCGTCCTCTGCCGAGATCACGACGCCGTACTTGGACGGCTCGTCCACTCGCGTGACGAGGATCGTGCCCTCAGCGCCGTGGCTGTTGTGGAAGTCCAGGAACTCCTGGAGCCTGTACTCACAGATCACGTCGCTGTTGAACACGAAAAACGGATCCCCATCGTCCAGCAGATCACGCGCGAGCGCCAGTGGACCCGCGGTGCCCAGCGGCTCCGTCTCGTGGGAGCACGAGATCTTGATCTTGTACTTCTTCTCCATGGTCTCCAGTGCCTGGAGCATCACCTGTGGCTGGTAGTTCACCGCCAGAATCACCTCCGTCACGCCCACCTACGCATACACGTATACACACAGTCTTAATCAGTCTCTTGTGCTCAACGCTGCATGAACATGGAGATTCTTACAGCCACGAGCGCTTCAATTTGGTGCATGACGATGGATTTGTTGCAGAATTCGACGAGCGGCTTGGGACACGAGAGCGTCAGTGGCCGCAGCCGCGTGCCGAAGCCACCAACGAGGATCAACGCCTTCATCTTCACACGCGCTGCACGCTGGTAGAGGTCACGTAGACACACAGAGAGGCGTCGCAACGGGCGAGGACTTCACGCGGCGTTCACGTTGCTGCTGCAGCTCTTCACGTTGATGTGGACGAGGTCATGCGTGAGAAAGTACCGGTGTTAGCCCGAATACAAGACTCTGCCACCGTAGTAGCAGACGATTGGTTGAAAATCTGGGATTAAATCTGAGTCTGATGGCATCAGAGTAGCTGAGAAAAGGAGCGGCTTCAACTTGGGCGAAAGGCAACGAATTTTGTATTGTTCGTGGGCGGACACAGAACACAGAGGTTTCTCGAGACAACTGGAGACAATTGCATGGGGATTTTGGCGAAAGGATTGTCGCTGTCTTTCTGACGTACATACCTGATCTGTAGCTTCAGAACTACACGCGTGGATACGTTGCCTGGTGCTTGGACAACTCATTATCCAACTTCCCACTTCAAGGCCAAGTACACAACAACCTTCAGCATGAGCGCAACCATCAACGCCAACAGCTTCCTCACGATGCTACCGCAAGATCTGCTGCGCCTTACCTGTGACTTCTTGTCGGGTCATGAACTTCTCCAAGTCTCAACGGTATCGCGTGGACTTCACAAGACCTTAGAGGCCGAAGAGACGGCTTGGAAAAAGCGATTGCTCGCACCATCGAAGACTGAACCAAGCTCCTCGAAATACCGCTACAAGGCCTCCACGTCTCTGCAGTTGACTGGTCTTCAACGAGGCGGAGCGATCCCTCTACCAGAGGACTACACGTCGAAGTGGCAATCCAAGGCCTTCTCCGTCGAGTTGTGGTTCTGCTACCTTCCCACGGACTCGACAGATCCAAGTATCCACAATGGCGGAGTGCTTCTAGGAGCCCAGTCAAAACCGTGGACAACAGATGAAGAAGAAACACAGCCTGAGTACCACCAGCAGCTAATCCACGTCGATCCGAACGGCAATTTGTTCTGCTCAGCGACCAACAAGAAGGAGATCGTGGCGGCCAAGTTGGACGCGAACCTCTGGTATCATGTCGCGTTGGTTCACAGCCAAAACCTGCAGAGCGTCTACCTGAACGGAGCGCTACTACGCGTGACTATGGAGCCTATCCACGTCGAATGGGGCAAGATGAAGGCCCTCCAGTTCGGAAACGGCTTCATGAGTTATGGATCCATGGGCCGTCCCGACAAGCACTTTGTTGGGTGGTACGGTTTCACTGGCTTGCTCGATGAGCAGCACGTGTGGAACTGTGCGCTGTCAATGGGTGATGTCCAGTGTCTGGCTCGTGGAGAGAGGCTGTGTGACCAAGGTGTTGACCCAGTGTGGTCATCCGCAGACTCCAGCAAAGTGACAGTTGGCAACGTGAACCGAGTTCACTGCAACCGACCACTCGAACGCCATTGCGGCAACGTCGCAGCCGTAAACAAGTGGAAGCCTCTCAGAGTTTACCACGGGTAGGACAGCATATACTTCAACAACAGCGGTCTGTATTTCTCAAACCACAGTCCACAGTAGTAGTAGCAGTTCATCAGTGCACGCGAGTATTCGCTCGAGCGAGAGTGCAGCTCAGAAGACTCTGCAGGTACCGGTACAGCAAACTGCAACTTTTGGGGAAGCTGGGAACTTGCCGTCTCGTACTGTACGGCCGTGCTTCTCCTGCGTCCAGCACAGCAGCCTCGTCGCCTGCCACTGGCCCAACACTGTTGACGTCCTTTCCGGAGCCAATGGGAGCGATGACTCGACCAATCTGCGACATGTGCAGCACGCCATAGTAGTCGTCTCATTAGATATTCCTCGCCTCATCAGTCCCTTCCCGTCGACGATTGGCTGAAATCATTTGTTAAGCGATTTGATTGGCGGAACCGAGAGTCTTCTGAATTTTGACGTCATCGAAGTCACCAGCTTTTTGGAACGAAGCTGCTTCCTCCGTCCATCATCTTCTGCGCACGTCAACTTGACGGTCAAGGCTCCGATCGAAGCAGCCGCCACGCTGCTCGCGTGTGGACCCGCCCCCCCCCGCACCTTCAGCTCAGGCTGTCCAGTTGCGCTGTTCGGCTGCCTGCCATTACGGTCACCGCAACGCGATGGGCACCGCGGCGTCCTCCGCCATAGACGACCCCCACGGCGCGCGGCGTCGCCGTGGCAAAGCGCGGTTCTCCCGCCCCCAGGACGTCCCCCAGTTCGACAAACTGCCGCGTGAGATCTTCTCGAATGTGCAAGTGTTCCTGCTGGGCATGGACTTGTTTACGCTGTCGCATGTGAACCGCCATTTGTACCAGTTGTTGTCAAGCGCCGAGCTGTGGTCCCAGCGCATGGCCAACTACGACTTCAACCCATCGCTGTATCGCCAGTACCTGCAAGAGACAGCGAAGATGCGGTACGCACAAGGCCGATCGCTCAAGTTCCCCGGCGTGAGCATGGAGTCCAAGCGCGTCGGCTCCCATGATCGCGGTGCCAGTGTCTCACTCCCGAGAATCGTGCGGACCTTCCACTTGGATCCGATCTCTTTCGACGTGTGGTTCTGTATTCTCCCGCCTCAGGCTAGTGACCACGGACACCGAGTCTTCACGGGCGGCGTGATCTTTGGCTCGCAGTCGGATCCAAGCTACGCGCGTGGATTACCCAGTCAGCATGAACACATTGTGCACGTGGACGCGGACCGGAATCTATACTGTTCGCTGATGTGGCAGAAGCCCGTGGTGGCGTCCAAGCTGGCTTACAACCGTTGGTACCACGTTGCCGTGAGCTTTGATGGAGAGGAAGAGCGCGTGTACGTGAGTGGCAAGCTTCGCAACATCGACACGACCCAGCAAATGACTGGGTGGAGTGATCTGCCCTTCGCTCAGCTGGGCACTGGCATGCTGAATTCACGGTCTCCTGGCAAACCGTCGCCTGACTTCCACGGCTGGTATGGCTTCTTCGGACTCATGGACGACTTCCGGATCTGGAACATGGCGCTCTCAGCTGAGCAGATCCAGAAGCTCGCACGAGGCGAGTTTGTCAAGTCTGCACCAGCGTACCGACTCAAGAAAATGATGGGCACAGCAACCACGGGACGGGTGTACAATGTCCGGTGCTCGCGCCCCGTAGAGCGAGTGGTGGAGATCCATCGCGTGAAGAGACGAAAGAAAAAGCTCCATCAATGGCTCAGTAAGGTGACCAAGACAGGAACAGAGACGGCGAGCTGCATCTCTATCCAAGCCTAAAGTATCGGGAAGCAAGAAAGAAGAACATGGGTAGTAGAAGCTACATGGGGGGCAGAAATGCTGGTGAGAATGTGACGAAAGCTGTAGGAGTGCGTAGGAACCGAGGCGTAAGGTTTAAGGAACCAATTGCGTGGAAATGAACAGAAGCACGCGACTTGAAGCTGTTGATCCTAGTAAGCCTATTCTATTGGCTGAAACTGTACATTACTTGCATACCATTAGCTAATATTACGGACACGAAATGTCCGCAGCCAATTTTTGGCCGATTTGCAGGCCACAGTGGAGCTGGCAACGCAGCACGAAGAGCTCACTTCCATGACGAAGCCATCTCCGGACGCTATGCGGGACTCGACAGCCGCAGCAATGGCTTCGATACCACGCGTTGGTTTCCAGTTTGAAGCGCTGCCCAGCGAGGTCTTTGAGGCGATCGTTACGTGCTTATTAGGCGACGAATTGGTGTATTTGTCCCACGTGAGCCGGCGATTGTTCGGCGAGCTGCTCGCTGAGCCAGGGCTTTGGACGGCGCGGCTCGGCCAGCGCCAGTACAATGAAGACTTGCCAAAGACTGTGAAGGAGGCCAAGCGCCAGTATCTGCGTTGTAGATCACTGCGTTTCCCCGGACGGAGAACAGCAACGACAGACCCGAATTCCCGTGGCGCGTGTGTTCCTGTTCCAACTTTCTTCCGCCGCGAAGATGGCTTCCGCCAGTTAGTACACCACCACGCGCAGCTCCCTAACCACCCGTTCTCCATGGATATGTGGTTCAGTGTATCACCAAGCGAGAAGGGCACGTACGACGGAGGGATTCTCGTGGGGTCGCAGTCAATTCCGTGCCAAGCCACAGACCGATGGGCCGAGAACCACCACCATTTCGTGTACATGGACACCAAGCGCACGCTGTATTGCTCAGTGCTGGGCCAGGACGAAGAGATCGCCGAGGAGCTCCAGTGTGAGCGCTGGTACCATCTCACGCTCACGTTTGATGGGGGAGAGCAGTCCGTGTATCTTGATGGTGTACTGCGACGACAGACCCAGGGATCTGTGCACCACGAATGGCGGTTCCTGCACTACACACAACTGGGCACTGGCTGCATCAGCAGCGCGTCAGTGGCCAGGCCCACGCCCGAGTTCAGTGGCTGGTATGCCTTCCATGGGCTAATCGACGAGTTCCGATTGTGGAAACGAGCGCTGAATCTCCAGGAAGTGGAAAGGCTCACACACGGACTACGGCTCAAGATCCAGCCTGTGTATACACTGAAACTCGAGGAGGAAGTCGACGTATGGGGCCCCGTGCAACGCGTGCTGTGCTCGAGACCATTGGAAACACGCTGCGTGGTGCGTCGGGTGTGTCCTCCCTGATAAGCCTCTGTTTATCGAGAAGTAAAATTGCTTGAAGGCCAAACCGATCCAAACTAACTAAATGGCTAAGCCAAACTAAATGCTGATTGTTTTCGAAGTCAGCCGAAGGTCTTCGGTGCACCTGTGCGGTCGAGGGGACACATCGGATAAATGGCGATCATGGCGTGGCCTCTAGGCGGCACCAACGCCCGCGACAACAAGCCTACAATGGTCCAGTCATGCGTACTCAGTGCGCTGCCTCGCGACGTACTGGACGCGATCCTCGAATGCCTTGTGGGCTGGGATTTGCTGCAGCTTTCGTGCATGAATCGCGTGTTCCGCGATGAAATCCTCGCTGACGCAGAGCGCTGGGCCGCCCAGTTGACGCAGCCGCAACTTGGCTCTCCGCGCTTGAAGCTCAGCCTCAAGGATGTCAAGATCCAGTACGCTGCTCAGAGTTCGTTTCGATTCCGAGGCCATAACGCGGCCGCTATGCAGCGTGGCGACCGCGGCGCAGCCATTGAAGCCATCCGCTTTCTACCATCCTCCAGCCAGCGCGACGGTCAGCTCTTCGTGCCGCTTGCACCGCAGCGTTTCGCGTTCGATTTGTGGTTCAGTCTGAGCGGCAATAAGCGCGACAACAGCGTGCTTGTGGGCGGAATCATCCTCGGTGCCCAGTCGGTGCGGTGGCAAGACACGATGGTTTGGGCGGACTACCACCAGCAGTTTATCCACGTCGATGAAGAGCGCAAGCTGTACTGCTCCATCGTTGGCGCTCCTTCTAACAAGCCGGAAGTCGCGTCCGATCTCGAGCTCCACCGGTGGTATCATCTCGCGTACGTATTCGACCTCAACCACGAGCGTGTGTATTTAAACGGTGAGCTCGAGAGCCGTGTGGACGGAAGCCTCCACCGTGACTGGCGCTCGCTGTACTTCATGCAGATCGGCACGGGCTGCATCAGTGCCGGAAGCGTTGGTGCTCCTCGCAGCTCCAAGTGCTCAGGGTGGTATCCGTTTAATGGCCTCATCGACGATTTGCGCTTGTGGGAGGAGCCTCCGAGCGACAACGAGATCAAGGCGCTCGCAAACGACCAACAGATCTCTAAGTCGCCTGCGGGATCGCTCACCAAGTGTGGCAAGACCACGCATCTTGGAGATGTCGAGAAAGTCCGCTGCTCGCGGCCTCGCGAACGTTCCAGTGTGACGTGGCCGTAAGTGCTTAAGACGAGCGTCGTTGTATTTGAGAGCAAGCGAAAGAAGCGGCTGCAGTGCCACCCCACCAGACCACGCTCCAAATGGCACGAGGTGGGTTGCCATTGCACCCGTTGCACGTACAGCATAGCTGAGAAAGTACGCTCGCTATTAAATACAATCCGTTTTTGAATATCTGCGCTGTTCATAAGGCTTCTTGATCGCTTCTTGGACGTCTGGATATCTTCAGGATCTGCCGACACTTCTTGTATGCGTTGGCTCCATCGTGTTGAGCTGATGATGGACAACTCCACGACGAAGAGATCATCTTTGCAGGCCGTAAACATCGTAAGCCATCGAATGAATCCAGGCCACCACCCATCTTCAACTTGGCGATATTCGTGGGTTCCCATTCTAAGGTGGTTACAACAGTAAATGCCGGTGCTATTATCGTAATAAAACATATTCGATGACTAGAAACGTTGCGCAATATGCGACGTTTTGGCGACTCGACGATCCAGACTCAGGAGACCAAAGAAGAAGGTCTCACCTCGCGAGGAGCCGTCGACCAGAGGAGTCGTAACAGCAGCATTCCTCGCCAAATTCCAGCCCACGCAGAGCTCTCCATAGCCCAGTACTACTGTTGCTCCATGACCAGCATGGCTCTCTACTCAACCCGCAATTTGCAGCCTCTAC
Source organism: Pythium brachiatum (assembly GCA_023337615.1). NCBI lineage: Eukaryota > Oomycota > Peronosporomycetes > Pythiales > Pythiaceae > Pythium > Pythium brachiatum. The sequence goes on along the minus strand of JAADXI010000141.1, from coordinate 5,010 downwards.
GGCCGCGTGGGGACTGCGCACGCGTTGAAGAGCTGCCGACGGAGCTGCTAGTGGCGCTCACGCACTTTCTTGACGGATTCGACTTGCTGCAGCTCACGCACACGAGCCAGCGGCTCCGCAAAGCCATCAACAGCCAGCCACAGCTCTGGACGCAGCGCATGCTCGAGAGCCACGACGCTAGCGACGTCCACAGCGCACTGGTGAGTCCCACACGGCGGTACTTGGAAGATACCTCGTTGTGCTTCCGCGGCCAAGACCTGGACGCCGCGAAGCGAGGCGACCGCTGTGCCTGCGCGCCGATCGAACAGCCACGCGGCAGCGCCAGTCCGCTGCCTATTGCGCCGCACCGAGCCACCAGCTTCTCGTTCGAGGTGTGGTTCAGTCTATTGCCTAATGACGCGGACCCGAGCGTGCTTCCTGGGGGCATTATCCTCGGCGCTCAGTCGGTACAGTGGATCCACACGATGGTCTGGGCACACTACCATCAGCAGTTCCTGCACGTTGATACAGAACGCAATCTCTACTGCTCGGTGCTCAACGACACGAAGCAGATCGTCGCGGAGAAGCTCGAGACCGACCGCTGGTACCACGTCGCACTGAGCTACGACGACGAAGTCCAGAGCGTGTACTTGGACGGCCAGCTTGTGCATCTATGGGAAGGCGGACTCCATCGCGAGTGGACGCGGCTCGAGCATCTCCAGATCGGCACGGGATGCATCAGCGGCGACTCGCCAGGCAAGCCAACACCCAAGTTCTGTGGCTGGTACGGCTTCCACGGACTTGTGGATGAGTGCCGAGTATGGCGCCACGCACTGTCCGCAGTAGAGGTTGGACGACTAGCGAAAGGACTCTCTACGTTGACAACCAAGCCGTGCTACTCGCTCAAGAACGACGATGAAGGAAACTACTGCGGCTCCATGGTCGAGGTGAAATGCGCGCGACCGCGAGAGCGGTTCACGACGTCGGTACGCCGCCTGGAAGGATCGGCTGTTACGAACGCACTGCCCACGTTCTGGAACTTTGAGTGGCCGTGGTTTGCGGAGGCGCTCGGTTCTTCATCGCCAGCACCAACTCACAGTCCGCGAGAACGTAAAACGACCCGACGTCGGCTATGAAGTAGACACGAGAAAAAGAGAAATTGGATAAACACAATTGTATTTAGTTAAAACTCAGAGCTGTATTAAGTTGATACTACGACTGCTGTATCAGGTTGAGCTAGTATCATGCCAAGATGAGTTTAACCCGTTGGTTTCTCTGCTTTGAAGGAGACTGTTCTCCAGCCTGGAGTCTACCCAGTCTTGGATTTCCCTTCGCTAAGTCACACAGAACCACCTACCAATGGACACCAACTTCGTGGACCTCGACAATACTCTCTGCGTCGTGTTCGAGCTTCTCGAAGGTTTTCTCCTCAGTGTGGATCTGCTAAAGCTGTCACTGGGAGCCCAAGGAACCAACTTGGATCCAACAGCGACGTGTGGAAGGCTCGTGCTGGTGAAGACGCGCTGGGGACGTGTCGAGATGACTGGCTCAAGCGAGTGAATCGCATTGTAGACGCAGGTGAGAACACAAAACGTCTCAACTTCCGATGCAAGAAATTGGTAGCGGGTCTCAACACGAGGGTTCACTCCCTCCACGGGAAGCGCGACCTCCACCACGAGACAAGCTGGAAGCAGAGGACCCTCACAGGCTGGTCCCTGCAGTTTCCAGGTAGCACGGTCGACATAACGGGTAACGAGCGTGGAGGTGCAGTGGATCTCCCCGCACAAGTGGTCCAGATGTGTGAGAAAGGCGTGTTCTCGGTCGATCTGTGGTTCGCGATGCAGCCCACAGGCCAACAGCCCAAGACACACGCGGGAAGAGTCCTGGTAGGCCGAGAATGACTGTTTTGGACCAGTTGCTATACCGAATACTATGGTGAGAGCCCGCCACAAGTGTTGATCGACTGGCAAGGCAACTAGACCTACGCCGCGGGGAAGAACGCCTCAATCATCGCCCCAAAGCTTGAGACCAACCGCTGGTATCACCTTGCGTACACGTCTAACAAGACCCCCGAGGCTAGAGACGCTTCGACCAGGATCTACCTCGACGGGGAGCTCGTATTCTCTGTGGTCGAACCACATCAGGAGATATTGTATGAAGCTCATGTACATTTTGGATCCAGATTCTGTGACGCGGCCGTAGCCCCACCGTACGAGATGAAGGATCGGCAATACTTGAAGATCCGCACGCGATTCTGGAGCGATAAAGGCTGCAGTTGGTACGGTTTTCATGGCCTCATCGACGCCTGCCGGTTCTGGAATGCACCGCACATGGAGAATCAAGTGCAGATGCTGAGACGAGGACAAGTATCACGCGTTCGCGAGCGTGTGGACTGTGTACGGTCGCTCAAGCACGACGCGCACGGCGTGTTCTACGGTGGAGTTCAATGCGTGCGGTGTCCGCGACCACAGGACGTGTATTGCCTGTGGGTGAGGCTCGTTTTCACCCTTCCAGGAGTATTAGAGCCTCAACGATTCAGCAACTCAGGCATATAATTCGATCTGAAATGACAAAGCAGTACCAAAATGCCATTGATTGTCTCGACTCTAGTACACTTCAAGCGGAACTGTTGGGTCAACGGCGTACTTGTGTTTGTTCCGCTCAAACAATCCGACCAGCGCGTCCACGTATAGCTGATGGTACTTGGCTACGTCCTCCTTTGTCGGGTTCTCGATCGTTGGCAGTTCCAACGGCTTCCCCACTACAGTGATAAGCTCCACGTCCTCCCGAGGCATGAAGAAACACAACGGACGGCCGTAGAAGACCACTACTGGTAACTTCCACTTGTTGAATAGAGTCCGTAGCTTGTGCGGGTAGTCGAGTGCGTGGAAAGTCTCTTCCTCTCCGAACGTGTACACTGGTGCGACCTTGTAGCCGAACTGCAACGCGAGCTTGATGAAGCCGAAGCGCTTCTTGATGTACACACGGTGCTTCCCACGCGCCGTTAGCGTCGCTTCTTCAAAGCCGCCTGGCATGATACACAGATTGCGGTCTCTCTTCATGTGGCTTACCATAGTCAACTTTCTCGCGTCGTCAAACTGGAGCCAACGGAGGAGATCTCCAAGAAATGGGATCAAGAAGAGCTTGTCGGAAATGAGCCAGTAAGCGTTGCTCTTCTCAAAGCGCTTGGAGTGGACGCCATTCGCTGCAAAGCCGCACGCGACCACACCGTGAGGATGGTAGACGAATAGTGTCTTGTCGTCGGGCGGTACCATGGGCTTGTCGCGGTCCGCCAGGCTGTCTGCCTCGCGCTCTTCAAAGATGGAGGCATGATGGCGGACGTACGGGAAGTCGACGAGCGAGCAACGTACAAAGTTGCGCAGCGTGAGCCACTCGCCTTGAGCGTAGCCACCGATGCGGAAGACGATAGTGTGGTACGCCACGTACAGCGCGAGTACGGAGATGTAAACTCGCAGGTAGAATGGCACTTGGGCATTTTCCATCGATACGATGAAGCGACTGGTACACACGGCCGAGTAGATAGTCATGCCCGCGAAGGGCGCAATGGCTGCTTTCCACAGGAAGTAGAGGATGAAGAGCAGCACGTTGCGGCGGAACCACACGTACGGCAGGTGTCTATCGGCGCGTGTGAGGGCGTTGGGGAACACCACACGCTGAGTCCGGGCTGGGACGGCCTCGGTCGGCGAGTGTGGTGTCACTGGTGTGTGCATGCTGGACAAGTATCGATGCCAATCTGTGGAGCGTGGGATATATGTCTCGGGCACTTGATGCTGATTCGAAGAATGAACTGCCTCGCACCGAAGGCAACTTGCACTTGTACTTCGAAGTATGGTCCTGAAGCCTTCAGTACTGTATAGCCTTGCGGACAACAGGATTGTTTTCGACGAGTCTCCCATTGCACTGAACGGAAAAGGATTGCTCTTCGTATGCAGGCTTGCTTCAGAGGCAGAACCTGCTTGAGTCGGCGACTGGGGGTGCCGTGCGGTGGCTTCAACAGTGCAGTGATTTGGCAAGATTCTTTGAAGCGGCACATTTGAACAAAGTATGCAATATTTTGATATTATATGTTTTGAAATATATCTGGCTGCGACGAGCCACGAATAGAGTGTACCCACGCCAGCTGCAACACCGCGTGGGTAAACCCCGGACTCTCCTGCTGCTCGAGGTTTCTGGTAAAAAGGTCACGTGGACACGTGGAAAGACACCAGTCGAAAAACTCAAATCACTAGTTGTGAGTTGAATCCTGGACGAAAGAAGAGTTTGAAATTTTCCAGCGGCGACTTCACCCGATGCAGTACAGTACAACAGTAGTGAAGGAACGCTCCAAGCATGATAGATAACTACGTCAGAATACATAGTGTGCCTTGAGCTGCCGTGGCTCAATTACCTGAGACCCTCGGAGCCGACAGGCGGCTACGGCACCCATTCGAATAGGACGCAATTCCGAAATATCGTCGCTGAAGAAACTCCACATCATTAGCCATGAGCACCTCCTCGCCCTCCATCGAACGGCTTCCCAACGATGTCTTTGGTCTGTTGGTTGCCCTACTGACGGGGTTTGATCTGCTCCAGCTCTCGCACGCGAGTCCAGCACTCAACCAACACCAGCTCCGCATTAGCAGCGAACTGTGGGAGGCTCGCGCTGCTGGAATGCCGGGCTCAACAGCACATCACGCGTGGCTAAGGCGATCGACCAAGAGCGAAGGAACAATGAGCAGTATATGCAGATGCGTTGTGCGTGCAATGAAGTCGACACTCTTCGCGTTATCCACGACCAGTAGTGCCGACACAAAGCCGAGCTTGAAGAAGTTATACCTATCCAATCGCTCCCTGAGATTTCCAGGCCGTGAGCAAGGCCCACGGACGCGTCGTGAACGTGGAGGAGCCGTCGAGATCCCAGCTCACGTGTCCAACATCGTCAGAAACAAATCGTTCTCGCTGGAACTATGGTTCGCGCTGCACCCTAGTTCCACGGAAAACACTCCAACCCACGTGGGTGGTGTACTTCTC
>JAADXI010000140.1:0-39106 GCA_023337615.1 Pythium brachiatum | reverse complement strand
TTGGTCGGATCGTCAAGCTGACCCACACACAACCTGGCCGCGATGATTGACACGATGCAAGCTTGGGAGTGATGGCCTACATATTGGCTTGGAGGTCAGTCCGCTGAGGTAGCACAATGCCGCTTGCTTTAGCTACAGGTATTAGAGCATCCCCACCGGTCACGGCAAAACCACACGGTAAACGGTTTGCCGGAAAAGTATTTTTGCAGGCGTATTTTATCCTCCCATCGCAAACGGTAAAACGGTAAAACTGACACGGCAAAATCCTTCAAATCACTGTAAAATCGCCTGTTTTGCAGTGTCTGTTCATCGCTCCGGAAACAGCAGAAATAGGATAGTATATGGATAATATCTGGATATATACATATGTTTCGAATGTTGTGGTGTTTTGATTGGGTAGATTTTTGGCAGGAGTTTGCATTTCCCGCCACCGGTGCGAAATTGCTCTGGAAACGGCAAAAACGAACTCCGGAAAACTAAACTTTCACGGCAAAGAGCTTTTTGCCGTATCGTTTTTACCGCAACCGGTGGGGATGCTCTTACTACCGGCCTCGCATATGCTCCACATGCAGTTGACTATCTGGTGAACAGCAAAAGCCAGTTCATAGAACTGTGAGAGATGAATAATGTGCTCATAGTATTCAACAGCTTTGGACTCTCCTTACTGATTTACGTATGTTTGGTCTCTCAAATCTTATGATGAGCTAGCAACGATGGATAGTCTCCTCATCAGCAGCGCACACCTCGCCATACTCGTTACTCCGCTTTGACTATCCACGAGTCAGTCGCTCAATGCCGGCATGAGAACTTTGGCCGAGAATACGGAGAGAGCGTTTCCAACTGCTCCATCCACGGCAGTAAGTCTCCGCATTCTCAAATCCGACTTGTGGCCCCGCAAGCCCCGGATACTGTGCCGCTCAAGCACTCCACCCGGTAGCAAGGGTACAAGAACCTCGTAACCATGGTCAAGCTCCATACTCTCGGTATCTTCCTCACCGCATTGCTCGCTGGCGAAGTCGTGTTCGCTCAGAATGCTGCTGTCCAAGTGAGCACCACGACGGCTCCTCCAAGCTCCCAGGTCACGCTTCCTCACTGGGTCGGTCCGCTCAAGGGCAAGCCGATCACGTCGGCATGCTACCGCAAGAGCTACTTGACCACCAAGAAGCAGTGTGGTGCGGGCTACAACTTCGACAACATGCTCACGTGCTGGGCGCAATGCCCCATTGAGTACCCGGTCGAGTGCGGCATGGAGTGCATCCCGCAGAACCAGGACTGCACCAAGGAGATCATCTCCAAGGTCATGCCTGTTGCGAATGTCGCTCTGTTCGCGGCGACCTCGGGTGTCTTTGGCCAGCTCTCGCTCGCTGCCAAGGGTGTCCAGACCGGTGTCAAGTGTGGCCAGCAGCTCTTCACCACCGTCACCAAGGTAATGAGTTACATTGACGAAGTCGAGAATGGAGGCAAGGTGGACACGACCAAGGACCAGCTCCTGTACCTACTCAACAAGAGCGACTTCGTCGTGTACGATCTGCCTGTCGCCGTAGCGACGTGCATTGGTGTGCCAGTCCCTAACGGCCTCAACCAGGCCAAGGAAGTCGTGAGTGTGGTTCAGAACGTCGTCGACATGATCATCAACAAGAAGCTCTCGGGTGTCAACTTGCTGGACTTCAACACGTTCCTTAACGTGACCAAGACCGAAGTACCAGTCGTGTACAAGCCAGTCTCGACGCTCTCGGCCAGTGACCAAGACTACCTCAAGAGTCTGGTGAGCTCTGGTGTGACGTGCGGCACGGACATCCTGTCGGTCGTCAACAAGATCGTCGCTGCTGTACAGCAGCTCAAGACTTCCAGTCCATCCAGCCCAGTGGATGTGATCAAGTTCGCTGTGCTCAACTCGGACCTGGTGCTCAAGCAGCTGCCTGACGCGGCTTCGAGCTGCGTTAACTCGGCGACTGGCTTCTCGAGCCGCGATGATATCCTCAAGACGATCCACACGGTCATCGACAAGGTCATGGAGGCGTCGAGCCAGAACGGCAACCCGGTCTCGGTTGAGCAGTACGGCGTCACGGTTGCCAAGATGGGACTTGATGCCATCGCTGTCTTCGATCCTTCGGGCATCGCTGCCTTGGCTTCTGCTTACGTGCAGCCGATCTGTGGGCCAACGGCCTACATCGGAGAGGTTGACAACGGCCCAGCGGAGCAGGCTCTCGGTCTCAACACCATCGAGAAGGCATTCCGTGACAGCACTGGTGCGTGGACCAAGTCGGGAGATGGCCAGCTCCACCTCACGTTCGCTAGCGTGGACGATAAGGATGTCCGCGTGAACGTGTTCTCCGGTGGAAAGAAGCTTTACGAAGTGCCAGTGAAGAAGGGTGAGACCGTGACATGGAGCAAGCCGCTGGCCGAGTTCCAGGGCAAGACGCTGTACTTGGACCGCTGGCGCCCTGGATTCTTGGGGATCCCAGGCACGGGTGGTGGCTCTCTTCTCTCGTGGGTCCCTCACCAGAGCTCGGGCGTTCTCAACCTCACTGTCAAGATCAACCCGACGAGCTTCTCGGACCACAAACTTCGCCACTAATCTGTGGGGTAGCTAAAAGTACAGTAGGCACTGCGAGATTGCTGGTAGAAAGCCTCTGCTCTTCTAGAAATATTCCGTCGCTCGAGGACGGATCTGCATACTAGTAATCCTGAAGCAGCCATTTGAGTTTACTCTGTTATCCCTGCTTTTCCTGTTGCCAACAGGTTCGCTCATCGTGCTTTGGAAGAGAAGAACTGGATGAGGAACATGGAATACTACGTAGTACTAGTAGTAAGTACGGAGGTGCAAATCCCCCGTGGCAAGCTCGGCGTGGGGTCGACGACCTTTGTGGACCCCACTGGACGATTGACGAGCCTGGAATATAGGGGCCTGTCTGGGTGTACGGTACTGTACACGACTTGATATTGTGGCTATCCACTCGGATGAAGAGGACAGTAGCCCTTCGGTCATCACCTGGAAGAACAGAATGCCTCATAAACATTCTCCGCTGCCAGTACGACGTAATACAGTCATCTACTACTACAGACTGTCAGCCTGTAGTAGTAGATGACAAGTGATGTAGCCGGAGTCGAACTCGAAGTCTGAGGGTCCTACAGTGGACAGTTCGACCACTGAAGGAGAAGCGAAGGCCAAGTGTGCTGCTCATCTCGATGAGCGCAATTCCTGGCGTTGCCTCTTGGCCACGGAGCGCAGCTTCACCGAAAACAGACGACTCTTTCAGTGATACCACCTGCAACTAGGCATTCCGCGATTGCAGCCATCAACGGCACAAATCAAGCAAGAGCTCGCCACGAATTCGTGGATAAGTAAGCCAGCTGGCCTCGCATGCGTCTGCTATTCAGCCTGAATTTCAGGCAACAGCATCGTGCAGCATGTGGAAGGAAGTCTCAGCTGATTAAGCTCGCGACTGTCCACCAGAGTCCAGCTTCATCTCACAAACCTCTTTGAATCCAGCAGCACCTGCAGATACTCTGGCAGATTGGCCGTGCGATTGTCTCCTTCATTCCACAATCTGCGCTGAGGACCGCAAGCAGATACGAACTCACACTCAACTACTCAGTATGGCTAAGCTCCACGTCTTCTGTGTGTTGGTGGCTGCGCTGCTCACCACCGACGTCACGTCCGCGCAGAATGCGGCAGTGTACGCGCAGAATGATTTCCGCCAAGTTGCGCTCCCGACTCCCTCACCGTCGGCAACTCCCAGTCCCCCAGTCTCAACATCAGCTCTTTCCTCACTGAGCCCGGCGCCTTCAACGGCGTCTTCCTCGCCGCCTAGCCCGACGGCCGTGCAGCCAACTCCCTCGCCAACACCCAGTCCAACCACTCGCAAGACTCCGCCTCCTGCGTCCTCGCAAATCACGCTGCCACACTGGGTCGGTCCCATCAAGGGCAAGCCAGCCGACTCAGCGTGCTACCGCAAGACGTACATCACCAAGAACAAGCAGTGTGCTGTCGGCTACAACTTCGACAACATTGCGACGTGCTGGACGCAATGCCCCATCGCGTACCCGGTCGAGTGTGGCATGGAGTGTATCCCACAGAACAAGGACTGCGCCAAGGAGGTGCTCAGCAAGGTCACTTCCGTTGCGAACGTCGCGCTGAACGTGGCGACCTCCGGCGTCTTCGGCCAGTTGTCCAAGGCGACAAAGGGCGTCCAGACGGGTGTCAAGTGTGGCCAACAGCTCTTCTCGACTGTGACCAAGGTCATCAACTACATTGAAGAGATCGAGAACGGTGCCAAAATTGACACGACCAAGGACCAGCTCCTGCTGCTACTCGACAAGAGCGACTTCGTGGTGTACGATCTGCCTGCTGCTGTTGGTACGTGTCTTGGTCTGTCGATCCCGGAAGGACTCGGCAAGACAAAGGATGTTGTCGCAGTCGTCAAGAACGTGGTCAACATGGTGGTCAACAACAAACTCAGCGGCGTCAACCTGCTCGACTTTACCACGTTCCTTCGTGTGACCAAGACCGAGGTACCTGCCGTGAGCACCACCGTCTCGTCGTTGTCGCCGAGTGATCAAGACCAACTCAAGAGCCTCGTGAGCTCCGGTGTGACCTGTGGTACGGATCTCCTGTCGGTCGTGAACCGGATCGTCGGTGCTATCCAACAGCTCAAGACCTCCCGTCCAAACAGCGCTCTTGACGTGGTCCAGTTTGCTGTCCTCAACTCGGACTTGGTGCTCAAGCAGCTCCCCGCTGCCGCGTCGAGCTGTGTGAACTCGGCGACGGGATTCTCAAGCCGTGATGAGATCCTCAAGACCGTCCACACTGTCATCGACAAGGTCGTCTCAGCCTCGAGCCAGGATGGCAACCCCGTGTCCAAGGCTGACTACGCTCTTTCGATCGCGGACATGGGGCTCGACGCCATCGCTCTCTTCGATCCGACGGGGATAGCTGCCATGGCCGCGGAGTTTGTCCAGCCGATCTGTGGGCCTACGGCTTACATTGGTGACATTGACGACGGCCCAGCTGATCAAGCTGTGGGCTTGACGTCAGTTGAGAAGGCTTTCCGCGACAGTGTCGGCACGTGGAAGAAGACGGGCGACGGCCTGCTGCGCATTACATTCAATAGCGTCGATGACAAGGACGTCCGCGTGAACGTGCTCTCGGGAGGGAAGAAGCTGTATGAGGTCAAAGTCAAGAAGGGAAAGACCGTGGAGTGGAGCAAGCCACTCTCCGAGTTCCAGGGCAAGACGCTGTACTTGGACCGCTGGCGCGGAGGGATCTTGAACATTCCAGGCACTGGAGGTGGCTCGCTGCTCTCCTGGGTGCCGATGGATGCTGACGGATCCCTCAACCTGACCGTGAAGATCAATCCGACGAGCGTCTCGGATCACAAGCTGCGTCACTAGGGACCATTGCCCTACCATTGATGTCATTGTGTTTGTAAGCAAGTAGTTAGTGTACTAGACGAATGAAAGTCTATTAGCTAAAGCACTCACTGTGGGGAGTACTCTGTCTTCACTGCGATCCTATTCGGTTCATTGTGTGACACCCACGCGATTATTTCTTCTCCTGACCTTGAAGCGCCTGGTGCAGCATCATGTTGAAGTCCTCAACGTTGTCGGTGAACACTTGGTGCCCAGCGTGTGGCACCAAAAGGACTTGAACACGCTGGTGGCCGACAAACTTCTTCGCGAGCTGGTTGTAAACAAAGTAGGAATTATGGTTTAGTTGATATCGGTTTCACAGTTGGAACACAGAGTGCCGCGTACCTCATGGCCGTGGCGTGGCTCCATCCAGTCCGGTCCGCCGCCGTACCTACACATTTGCGAGTGACACGGTGATAAATTAGAGATAGAATACACACACAACTGAAGCTTTGAACGTACAGGAAAGTGATCGGGATCTTGACGGTCTTGGGCGTCAGAATCTCGCACAATGGCTTCTTCGCGAAGACTCCCTAAGAGGATAAAACAACACGCACTCATGAGCCATCGTAACCAGGATTTCTTGATATCCACAAATGACGTACCGGATACAAATGCGTGTGCATCGCGACTTCACCCGACGCCTTGAGTGCCCAGTTGTGGTACCAGTAGTCTCCCACACGCTGGATAGGCAGCACACCGCGGCGCATCGCACTGCTCTCGGGCATGACACCGATACGAGTCTTCGCGATGAAGCGAATGACCATCGGACCGAACGGGCCAGCGTATCTGGCAATGCTCTACACGCAGCAATTGTTAGTCGGGGTAGCTCAATCCGTACTGGTGAGCTAGCTGACTACGAACCATGGGAGTGAGCTTGAGATCCCATAGATAGCGGAAGACTCGGATCGCGAACGACATCGGCTTTGGTGGAGGCGGGTGTCCAACACCAGCAGGAGAGATAAGGACGAGGTGCTCCACTCGGCTGGGGTGCTTCACGACGTAGGAGCTCGCGAACATGGCCTATAAAAAAATAACCACAAGATCATTTTTGCTTAGCCAAAAAGCTCAAAGAACACAGAAGGTGACATGAGTGAGCTTACCCCCATGGAGTGTCCTGCCAGATAGAACTTGTTGAGCTACTTGGACAAACAGATTAGAAACCTGAATGCGATCGACACAAAAGGGGACTGCTGCACATGTACCTTGAGCTCCTTTCGCCAGTTCTCAATGGCGTCGACGAAGATCTTGTCGGCGACCTCCAGCTGATCCAAACCAAACGTGAGACCCACGGTAATACCTGCGCAACACAAGGGAACTCACCTCATACGACGCGAAATCTGGGCGGTCGGATCGGCCCTTGCCCACCCACTCGACAGCATACTACAGTACAGCTCAACAAGCTCATCGTCAGGATCTCAACCACGTATGAAGAGTGCCAGTATGAGCATTCTTCACTTACCACGTCGTAATACTGGGCCAAGAATTCGAGGTTCTACAATACACGGCCATCAAAAAAAATATGAATCCAATCCCAGTCAGCCGAGCACGTACCAGACACAAATGCATCAGTGGTGACGTACACAAGCCCAGAGCGCGTTGCCTGCTGCGTATCCGTGGATGAGCACCAGCGTCTTCTTGCTCTTCGCTGGGATCGTCTTTGAAGTACACGGTACGAAGACCGTGCCGAGGCCTGCCACCTTCAGGAGATCAAACTTGCACTTGACGTTGGCAGACAAAAGCTCCCGCTCGATGATTTCCAGCTCAGAAAAACGAGCAGGCACCCAGAACCGAGCGTGGGAGAGCGCGAAGATGACTGGCACGACGCAGTAAAATGCGAGGAAGACGTCTATAACCACAATATAAGTACACAGTTGATAGTCAATATGACTCGTTCCCCACCACTCCACGAATCACGTACAAATGGAGAGTCCCGTGATGAGTTCCCAGTGCTTCCACTTGCTCACGGGCGCCCACAACGCGTACAGCATGCAGAACGGAGCGACCACGCCCGTGAGCTGCTCCATCGCCGCCTCGGTCTCGCCCGGACGGTCCACCACCGCCATCACGAGCGCGTGGAACTTCCATTGCGCGTACAGCATCGCGCCGAGGATCGCCGCCAAGATCGCCGTCAGCGACGTGTAGGTCAACGGCGTGTCCAGCGACTCGCGGATCGCCTCAAGGTGGTTGATCTGCACATACGCGATTTCGGCAACGATGCCACCCGCCAGTAGCGTGAGCAGTGCGAAGCCGCGTCTGGACACGACCGTCGATGGCGTCGTGAGCAATGCGCCAATGAGTCCGTAGATGATCCAGAACGGCGTGAGCATCGCCAGAAAGGACACCACGAAGAACGCCTTCACAGGCGGAATGCGGGGGCGTGGTGGTGATGATGGTGGAGGCGCAGAGGCCGCAGCCTCCGCAGCATTGGCGCTGGTCTTCGCAGGCATCGTGCGCGTTCGCTGCTGCGTGTCCGCGCCATGCTTCCAGGAGGTACTGTACAGCAGATACCGGTATTTTGACACGTTGCGTCCGTAATCATGTGGCCGGAATGATGGTTTAAACATGTGGACCACATTGGTTATGACGAGACTGTAGCCATGTTGCTAGTCGAACAGCAATTGCAAACGTCGTGTAGCTTTTCAAAGAGAAGACTACAGTAGGTACTAAAATGCAGAGCTACACGTTGGCGGTGTGATCTTTAGAAGCTGCGGTTGACAGTGGACGATGTGCGTGTCCACAACTACACTGTATCTTGAAGGATCTGGTGGAGCATGGTGTTGAAGGCGTGGACGTTGTCCGTGTTCACCTGGTGGGAAGCGTGAGGAACGAGAAGCACGCGCACGCGCTGGTGGCCTTCAAACTCCTTTGCCACCTACACCAAATCAAAAAGCCACGTCAGCGCAAGTTTCCTAAAGACTCGGTGGGATTGAGTGGCACCTACCGCATGACCGTGGCGGTTGTCCATCCAGTCGAGTCCTCCACCGTATCTAAGGCCACAGCCAACAGCGTGCATGTCAGATACCGGTACACACTCAAACGACCACGACAAGAGATTTCGACGTACAAGAATGTGATGGGCACGTGGATGGTCTTCGGCGTCAGTATCTCGCAGATGGGTTTCTTTCCGTGGACGCCCTGCAAACGACATGAACAGGCTCATCAGACCCTGCAATTCGTGAGTACTGTGAATGGCAATTCGTACCGGGTGCAAGTGGGTGTGCATGGCAATGTCGCCTGACGCCTCGAGCGCCCAGTTGTGGTAATAGTAGTCAGCCAGGAGTCGACTAGGCAGAAGACCACGACGCATGGCGCTCATCTCTGGCGCGACAGAGAGACGAGCGCTCATGCCGTAGCGCGTGAAAACTGGACCAAGCGGACCCGCAAAGCGGATGAGGCTCTGCGTGGTGCCACATTATTCATCAGTCTCGCAGCAAACCAAATGACGTCTCGGTTGGACGTACCATGGGTGTATACTTGAGGTTCCACACGAAATGGAAAACGCGACTGCTCAGCGATAGCGAGTCCATCGATGGCGGCTGGCCCACACCTGCAGGCGATAGCAACACGAGATGTTCGACGTGGCCGGGGTACTTGACGGCGTACGTGCTGGAGAACATGGCCTACAAGACAAGGTTACTTGCATGTGAGCCCAGCAGCAGTCGATTTCAATGTGGGATTTGCTTCCCGTACCCCCATCGAGTGGCCCGCGAGGTAGAACTTGTCCAACTACGTGATCCGGGTTGCAAAAGACACAAATCCTCATGAGTAAACCCAAATCCAAACGCTACCATGATCACTAACTAGCCCATGTACCTTGAGCTCCTTTCGCCATTTTTCAATCGAATCGACGAAGATCTCGTCGGCGTATTCGTACTACAACGGAAAACCGCACAATACAGTAAATGAGACTGCCGCGTGCAACTGGGCTAGGGGCAGGGAGCACTCACGTCATAGGACTTGAAGATTGGACGATCTGAGCGGCCGATGCCCATCCACTCGACGGCGTACTACGCAGGCGTGACCAAGATAAGCGATCAGCCTCCTCACAACACGATTCAGAGCAACCAAAGGAGTCAGGATATACATGTACGTACCAGGTCGTAGTGCTGGGCTAGGTATTCGAAGTTCTATGCAATATGAAACGTAGCAGAGGTGTCGAAGCAAGGTTTAGCACATGCGTCAATTGTGAGAATGCCAATAATCCAGCAAAGAGAGAACGTACGCAAGCCCATGGCGCATTTCCTGCTGCGTAGCCGTGGATCAGTACCAGCGTCTTCCTCTCGCTCGCACCCTGGGACTTGGACCTACACGGTACGAAGATCGTGCCCAGTCCTGCTACCACACGCTGCTCGAACTTGCAGCTGACATTCAGTGCGACGAGTTCGCGCTCGACACGTTCTAGCTCGGAGTAGCGTGCAGGGATCCACAGTCTAGCATGGGCGAGCGCGATAATCACAGGGACAGCAAGGTACGCGACAACGAACGCGGCTGTAACGTACACAACGTCAGAGTCAGATCCTCAAGCTCATATTAGGCAGACGACTGAAGGCCACGGCCACGTACGAAGACAGACGCCGTTGGTCAGGTCCATGAACTCCGATTTGCTCCCCACCACCCACATAGCGTACGCCACGCAAAGCGCAGTGACCACGCCCGGCAAATTACTGAACGTCTTGGAGCCGCGCGGGTGGTCAATCACGGCCGCTACCAGTCTGTGCACTCGCCACTGCGCGTACAGCAACGCGCCCAGTCCCACCACGACCACCATTACTGCTGGCAAGGAGCTCAAGGAGCTCCATGGCGTGTTGAGTGTGTCACGAGAGTACGCGAGCTCCGCGACGACCCCAGCAGCCAGCAGCACGAGCAGCGCAAAGCAGCGTCTCGAAATGACGGCGGACGGCGTCGTGAGCAGCGCACCGACGAGTCCGTAGATGATCCAGAGCGGCAGGAACGCCACCAGCAAGAACACAGCAGGAGCCACACGCAGAAGCGAGATCTGCGTGTGCGGCGGAGGCGCTGGCGCGGATGGTGACGCCGCTGCGGCGGGAGCTGCTGCTTGGCTCATTCTCGGTCTCTAGTTCTCTCACTTTGGTGGGCAGTGGCGAATCGAAATGTGGGGACTGTGGTGTGGAGACGCAGGGCGCACACAGCCACTCCATTGGGAGCGTCGGAGGAGGCCGCCAACGTGGGCGGAGATACATCCTGCAGGATCTCCCTTCGGCCTCTCATATCTCTTTCTATCGCATGGTCGTCAGGGACAATTTGGTTCAGACGACCCTGACATTGGCACAATTTGGTACTGGATTTGTGTACCAAATGGTGTGAGAGCCAGGCGCAGTGGTGCCTAACTGTCCCGTTTTACAAATTTATTTTCGGGAATCTGTACCCATGAAGGAAAAGAGGCCAGCTTCCCTATTGCACCTGGTGGCCATCCGCTAGTTCATCGATGCGAGTGATCCGTTCATTCTCCAGCGACAGCATGTGCTCCCAGGCGCTCGCAGAGACCGCATCTTCACCGTTGCTGATCGCCACGAGACGCGCTAACCGCAGCCAGCGGTGCAGGTCCTCAATCTGTATAGCCACCACAACGAACATGGTGTTAGTTCACGGTCTTTCCGACGCAGCGGCAGCATGGTGTGCAGCACGCACCGAGACTTCCTGCTTGGCTTTGCGGCAGGCGACGTAGTGCTGCTCGGCACGTTCGGCCTGTTCGTTGTCGAGTCGGATCTCGAGCGAGCGAAGCACAGCCAGGTACAAGCGGAAACACTCGAGCAGCGAGTCGGAGACGGAGGCAGTCGCTGTGGCTGTGGCTGTTGAGGATTCCTCGTGGCGGACGGGGATGCTGACGTGGACGGGCAGAATGCTCTTGCCTTGTGACAGACTAACCACCGCAACGTTCTGCGGGAAGTCCATACTGTAGTACTGGAAGTCGTAGGGCAGTAGCATCTTCTCCACCAGCGACTGCAACGCACCAATGTTCTTCACGCCTTGGTCGTTCAGATTGCCGGCCGACAGCTTGGTCTCGTTCACGAGCAGGGTCGTACCGTGGGCAAACTGCAAGACACCACTACGAAGCACGTCGTTCTCATAATCCTTGTACGGCAGGAACTTGGTCTCATTGAGCGACTGGATGGACATGTCGACGGACGCAAGCATGGGCACGAGCGTCTGTAGCGTCGCTTCAGTCTGTGTGATCAACGCGTTCAAAACTGACGTCGTGACGGCCTTGTCGAATGCCAAGTTCACAGACAGGTTTCCCAACGCAGTCGTGCTATCTGGCCGGGAGTACACGCGCGACAAGAGACACAGCAACACGTACTCAGCCGAGAGGACGTCCCCACCTATCGCCTCCGCAAGGTGGCGAATCAATGTCCGGCGGAGACTGGCAATCTCAGTGGTACTTTCACCGAGAGTCTTCCATTCTGCAGCCAGGAACTCTCGCCGCGAGCTGTTGGTCTGCATTGGTACAGCGTCTCCACGCGCCTTGTGGGGCTGAACAAAGTGGATGGCTTCCAGCGGCATCACATCACAGCAATGGAGCACGACCGACGACTGCTGCTTGTGCTGGATCCCTTCGAGACAGTCCGCGATCGTCAGCGTCGCAATCGACTCGGACGTGAACTCGTCATCGTACTGCATCGCCGAGTTCGCTGGACCGACCACGAGCATATCCAGCACGCCGATGAAGTCGAACGACTCGTTCACCTTGAACGCATCCAAGCCGAAGTCGCGGTACTGTCCGTCGTACGCGTAAATACTCACGACTTGCTCAGCGAATGCAGATGATGCGTCCGCATCCACTGACTCATCCACCGCCACAGCCTTCACCTTCTTCGTTGCCTCAGCATCGACAGCCACGTCAACGTCTTCCATCGCGCTGTCCTCTAGCTGTTCATTCGGTCGCTTCGTGCCTTTGCTCTTGGATACAGCAGCCTCCGCAACCGCCGCTGCACCAATACTAGGCTTCGCAGCCTGGTAACGCTGCGCTGCCCACTCATTCACGTATGGCACCAGCGCCACCTTGAGAGGCACACGCTCCACAAACTTATCGTTCATATCTTGCGCCATCGTCGCGACGTACTCGTCAACGTTCTCGGCTTCACTGGCATCTCCCAGCAGCACAAGTTCCGGGTCCAGCACGTCGCGAATGATTCCTCGGAAACGAAGCAGCGCGCCGTCAGCGTACTTTCCCAAGCGGAACGCTGCGTCATCGAACACTGGGATCTGCTGTGTCTCCTGCTGCCCACGCTCTCGGTATTCCTGCAGAAGACGATGGAGCTCCAGCATCTTGGTGCGTGCTCGCGTTGTGGATGTGTGGTAAATGGCGGGAAGCAGTGGCATCAACGCGGGGAGCTGCTAAATGAACTGTACCATTTTACTGGTACATTGATGTGGACAACATAACTGTGTGTGGACCACGTGGCTATTTCCGGGATTTTGCTCTGGCGCAACATTCGAACAACCAACATGGGCAGGACGACGCCCACGTGCCTCTGGCGCGACGATGGCCGGTGCTGTGCTTCACACTGCGCGCGATGCACGTTAATCCAAGCTTATGGCCATATCCGCACGGCGTTGGCGCGTCGAATGAACCCCGTTTCGTCTCGTGGTGACCAGTAGAGCCAACGGTGTCGTTGCGGAAAGAATTTACTCGAGTCGACCGCGTTGCTTCACGTCGGCGTTGGCGCTGGGAAGTGGAGCACAACCACGGAGATGTTGTCGTTGGAGTACCGTCGGATGCCCTCCTGCGCCAGCTCCTTAGCCGCGAGCTGCAGATTCCCGTGGAAACTGAAGCGGTCGCGCAAGATCTCGGTGGCTTCCTCGCTGGTCATCACGTCCCAGAGTCCGTCACACGCCAGCAGCAGAAACTCGTCCTGTGCACCGTCGATCGACAGGAAGTGGATATCCGGTTGAGCTGTCAGCAGCGCCGGCGTACGCTCGTCGTCGCCCTGGAACGGACTCAGCTGCACGGCTTCGGGCAGCAGCGCCATGGAGGAGCCGTGGCGTTTGCCCATGAGCCCCTTGAACTCGAGATCGCCAAACGCCCGTGTGATCGCCATCACGCCGTTCACGCGGTTATTCACGACACGTCCGCCAAGCTGAAGAACGCGTTCCCGCTCCGCCTGCAGCGTCAGTCGGTGGTCGTTGGTGACGTCGACAGTCTCCCCATTACGGCGTGCGAGCACGAGTCGACAATCGCCAACGTGGCCGACCAGCAGCTTCCACTGGGCGAGTGCTGGATGGGAGTTCGTGTGGTCCACAAGCAGACACGTCGCCGTGGAGCCGCTCAAGTCGCCCTTGTGGAACAAATAGTCACACAGGAACGTGTCGAACTCAAGGAAGCACTGCTGGAGCCGATCAACCGAGGCAAAGTGTTCGTCCGGTGCTCGGAACAGCCACGAGTGGAGCTGTTCCTGGAGAATATTTGCACAGTCTTCACCTCCGTGGCCGTCGTACAAGCCGGCGAAGAGACTAGTGGCCCACCGAGAAGACCGTGAGGCGTCGACACTGGGCAGCACTGTCCATCGGTCTTCTTGAGTGTTGCGTCTTCCTTGAAGAGAAGCCACGGCGATCGAGATCTGTAACGTGTGGCTCTCTGCGAAGAAAGACTGCGAGTCGAGCCGTTCACTGGAAGTGTGTGTCTGCATCGATGGAAGACTGGGAGTTGCCGAAGGGAATGCCGTGTCCTTGGGAGTAGGCTCCTGCGCTTCCCTCGAGGCTGTTTGATGAGGAGCTGCCTTCGTGAGCGGCGGCATCGACAACGTCGTCAACAGCAATTCGTCGAGAAGTTGCGGCGACTGCGATACGGCCATCTCGTCGTCATCATCCTCAGATAGAGCTTCCTCATCCTCAGTGTCGCTGTCATTATCCGCCTCACCCATCACTGCAGACGAAGACGCCGTGACAAGATCGCGGAAACGGTGTTCATCGTGCTCAATTGTTGTTTTGGGCAATGCAACGCTGGAGGCTCCGTTTGTTCCTGCGACGCCGCTGGCTTTCTTCCGCGAAAAGAGCTGCGCGCGGTAGTGGATCTCTTCGCTGCTCAGCATCCTGTGGCCAGTTTCGTCAGCGTGGTGACTGCGACTGGAGCTCAGTCCAGAATCGACGAAGACTTTGTTCGACTTCGTCTTGCTGCTGCTGCGTGAAGAGGTTTTCGCTGCTTGAGATCCAGAGGATGACGGTGAAAGAGTGGCCTCAGCTGCAGTCAAGGAAGCCACGTCAGCGACGAGCATCTTGTGGCCTTGGGCCGCACTGTCTTCTGTGCCGGACGATTGCCGCTGCGTCAAGATCTCGTGTCGAGCCTTTTGAAGCCGCTTCATCATCTGCACGCGAATGTTCACGATGATCGCGAACTTGTCGCTCGCGTCGATGGCGTTCTCAATTTCCTCGTTCGTGACGGTGATCTGTGGCGTCTTGTCTTTGAGCACAAAGTGGGATGGGTGTTCTTCCTTGGTGACCCACGGGTGTGTCATGATCTGCAACAGCGTCATGCGCTTGATCGGGTTCTTCGTGAGCATGCCACGCAGCAAGTCTTCAAGCAGAGGATCTATCGAGCTGGGGAACACCAACGGGTCGTTCTGAATCTTTTCAAACATCTGCATCGCGCTCTTGGCAACAAACGGCGGGTTCCCGAACTTGAGCATGAAGACTGTCGCGCCAACCGCCCAGATATCGGCAAGTTGACCCGAGTACTCTTGCCCTGAACACATTTCCGGCGACATGAACGCCGGTGTCCCTGCGGTGTCGCTGAGCTTCTGCTTGCTGCCGTAGAGCGACTGCGAGATCCCGAAGTCTGCGATTTTGACGACGTCTTTGTCGCCCACCAGCAAGTTTTGCGGTTTGATGTCACCGTGGACGATCTTCTGCTCGTGGAGATACGCGAGACCAAGAATCACTTGCAACAATACGCAGTGCAAGTCCCGATCGTGAAGATTCTCAGTGGCGCCGTTCGGGTGTTTCTTCTTTTGGTGACCCATCAAGTCGCCGTGCTTCATGTACTCGAGCACCAAGAAGAGCTTGTTCATCGACGGGTCGTCCATGACTTCGTACAAGCGCAACACGTTCGGATGATTCAGCTTTTTCATGATGGCGATCTCGCGTTTGATGTCATCAAGCTTGCTCTGCTTCCCGAGTTTGTCTTTCTTCATGACATCGCGGTTGATGAACTTCATGGCGAAGAGCTTCCCCGTCACCTTCTCCTTGCAGAGCTTCACTTCGGCATAGCTCCCAGCTCCAAGAGTCTCAAGAATGATGTAATTGTTGATCATCGTCCGCGAGTTGAGCCAGTCGCCAAACTTTGGAACCGGGTGGGGAAGATTGACCTGCGGCAGCTCAGCTTTCTTCTTCTTGACGACTTTTGTGTCGCGAATCGCAGCACTGTTGGGCTCCGCGGGAGTGGTCATGGGCGAGCCGACGCCACTGAGCGGCATGACGATGGGCAAGCCGGACGTGACAATGTTCGACCGATACGATGGATTTTTCACGGTGGACCCTCCGTTCGGTGGCGGCCCAGCGGGACGTGTCGGCGAGATGTTTCCTGTTCCACCAAATGATGTGAGCTGCCGCGTCGAAGCTTGTTGAGACGACAGAGGAGGATGGGGCGAATTGGAGCTGCCGAGCGTTGGAAACCCCGGTCGGTGAGTTGGGGATAGAGATGCTGGAACAAAACCAGCCTTGGTTGGACTGCCACCTTGCGGCGTCGAGCTCCCAGCTTGTCGTGATGACAGAGTCTCCAGACGCCCAGACAGCTTCGCTGGTGACAGCGTCGCTCCTGAAGACTTCTGGATAAGCTGCTTTGGACTCGGAGAAGTATCCAGCCAATCGCTCAGCTCGCCGTCTCCATCACCGCTTGCATCATCGTCACTGTCATCGTCGTCGTTGCTGTCGGAATCAACCTGCTCGATGGTATCGTCAGCGATCTCCATTCCAGGTCGAAACTTTTTTGAAGCTTGACTGTTGTCTGGAGCTTTTTGCTGTGGAGATATGATCGGAGGAGACCTTGTTGGGCCGTGCTGCTTTACCTCTTTCGCTTGAACGCTCTTCGGCAGAGACGAGTTCGGCTCTGCAGGCTTCGGCATATCCTCCTGTTCCTCGTCCAGCCCCCAGTCTTCTACTTCTTCACCATCATCGACCAGGTCGTCATCATCATCGTCGTCCGAGTTCTTGCTGCTGCTCGTACTAGTAGTCTGAATTGTTGTGACTGGTGGTCGATCTACTGTGCGTTGGCTTCGCGCAGAAAACTCGACTGGGATTCGACTTGAACCGCCACGCAGACTGTCCCCACTCCCCGGTATCATGATCTGCAGCGGCTGCCCCCGACCTCGCCCCATCACGCCGGACCCTTGGCCTCGTCCTCCGCCCCCAAGCATTGCTGGCGCACCGAGAGGAAGGGGCTGGCCGCGAAACCCTCCAGCAACCAGTGTGGCATTCGGACCAACGACGACTGAAGGAAGACCGCGCCCTCGCCCTCGACCCGCTGGACCACCCGCAGGAAATCCAAAATCCCGAAATGATTGGCCGCCAGGCATCACCGCGACTTGATCCAACGGTGCGAGATGGTGCGCTCCGTGCGGATAGCCGCTCATGGAACTAAGCGGATGCATGTGGACACCGACAGGCAGAGCTCCTGGTGCTAGCTGCATTGGTGCGAACGGAACTCCACCTGATGGCATCGAGACGAAGACGTGAGCACCAGCGTGGGGGTCGTGGAAGTCTGTGTTGACGTTGGTTCCCTTCAAGGTTTGTATTCCTGGGCGGCTCAAAATGACATTCCGGGATAGCGCCGCCGCATTTTGAGCCATCGGGCCTGGCTTGGGTGATATCAACTCGTCAACTCCAGCTGATTGTTGATCTCGCGCTCGGATAGAAAACGCCAAGTCTGGCATATCATGTGAATGGTCCTCGCTGCCAAGAAGGTCAAGACCTTTGTGAGACTGTGCGCTGCCACGGCGTGGCACTCCGTCTCCAGTAGCTTCGAGTGTTGCCGTTGGGGTCTGCTCTGTGGTCTCCATCGCCATGGATAACAACGCACCTGCGGTGACCGAGCCACGATGATTCTCTCCATCTCGTGGAGTGTATTTCCCCGCTGGCTTCGTGAACTGATCATCGATTCTCTCGGAAGTGTCCGGGCTTCGCCTCGCGTCATTGAAGCTGTCGTTGTTGAGAGGAGAGGCCTGTTCTGCAGGTGAGCTGATGGATGCGGCCGGCGAGGATATGCTGGCTACGCAGCCCATGGCTCAGCATGATCGTGGGCACAATGCCCAAGTGTTATTGGTGGCAACGATGTGTCGCGGCAGTTCTCAACGTTTCTCCACGGCGGGCATATTTATGGCCAAGTATGAATAGATGACGGCAACTCCACGCAGCAAATCTCGACTGAAAAGGCAATGTCTGTGATCAAGAAACGAAGGCGACATCGAAAAAACAAGGCAAAAATCTGCTTCGCAAGATGAGGCGAGAGTGACTACTACAACGAGACGCATGGTGGCCAATAACTCCTCTCTTCGATGACTCACGTGCTGCGGCTTCACTCGCGGGGGATGGAAGTTCACGTGTTCTCCGTGCTAGTGGCGCCGCGCGTGGTCCGAGAAGCTCGTCGGGTTGATTTTTACCTTCAGTGTGAGAGCGCCGTCGCTATCGTTTGGCACCCACGAGAGAAAGGAGCCACCTCCAGTACCCGGAAGGCCCAAGAATCCTGGACGCCAGCGATCCAAGTACAGTGTCTTCCCTTGGAACTCGGAAAGCGGTTTGGTCCACACGACAGTCTCACCCTTCTTCACGGGTACCTCGTACAGCTTCTTGCCGCCGGACTTGATATTGACGCGGACGTTCTGGTCATCCTCGCTGGCGAACGTGATGCGGAGCTGGCCGTCGCCAGTCTTCACCCACGAGCCCGTGCTATTGCGGAAAGCCTTCTGTACCGTTGTGAGACCGACCGCCTGCTCCGCTGGACCATCGTCGATATCGCCAATGAACGCCGTGGGCCCGCAAATTGGTTGGATGAATTCGGCTGCAAGCTTCGCGAGACCTGTTGGATCAAACAGTGCAATCGCGTCGAGCCCCATGTTGGCGATCGTGATCGCGTAGTCGGCAGTCGACACCGGATTCCCGTTCTGACTGGACGCGTCGATGATCTTGTCGATGATCAAATGCACTGTCTTCAAGATCTGGTCGCGGTTCTTGAAGCCCTCGGGAGCGTTCGCATCGACACAGCCGACCGTGGCCTCGGGCAGATCCTTCAGCACCAAGTCTGAGTTGAGTACCGTGAGCTTGATGATGTCGACTGAGTTATTGTGGCTCGTGGACTTGGACTCCTTCACGGCCGCGACGATCTTGTCGATCACGGCCTTGATTTTCACTCCACACTTGGCACTGGTGCTCACCAGTTGCTTGAGAGTTGCCTGGTTGGCTGGCGAGAGCGACTTGATCGAGTTGCCGAGGCCAACATCCGAGGCGAATTGGATCAGCGTGTCTGGCGACACGGCTGAGAAACCACCAGTCTTGCTAGCTACGACCTTGGACACGACCATTGTGATGATATCCACGACCTGCTTCGTTTGCTCCTGGCCATTCAGAGCTGGAAGACCGAGACAAGTCGCCACGACTGCAGGCAAGTCGATGAGAACAAAGTCGGTCTTGGACAGCAAGAACACAAGCTGGTCTGTGGTGGTGTTGACCTTGCCGCCGTTCTCGACTTCGTCAACGTACGCCGCCAGTTTGTTCACGACGTTGAAGAGCTTCTGCCCACACTTGACGCCTTGCTGGACGCCCTTCGACGCCTTCGACAGCTCTCCAAAGACACCGGCGGTCGCCGCATTGAGAGCAACTGTGGCGACCGAGCCGACCTTGCGAAGCACCGCCTTGCCGCAGTCTTCGTTCTGTGGCAAACACTCCATGCCGCATTCGACCGGGTATTCGATCGGGCACTGCACCCAGCAAGTTGTGATCTTATCGAAGCTGTACCCAGTGCCGCACTGCTTGGTCTTGGTGACGTAGCTCTTGCGGTAGCACGCGTTGTCGATCGGCTTGCCCGTGAGCGGACCGACCCAGTTAGGTGACGACGTGGTCGCGACCGACGACAGTGATGACACAGCAGGCAACGCTGCATTCTGGGCGTCAGCACATTGTGTCTTGACATAGCAGATAGCGACCAACGCAGCGAATACCGCGTGGAACTTGGTCATATCAGAACAGCCAGCTCGGAGCTGGTCGAATCGGAGAATGGGCCGTGGGCTAAGGAGGCCAACGCTACAATGAGGGCACGTGGATACCGCGTAGTGTGGCCCTGCTCTTGTTCGAGGCATCTATCCGGACTTCGGGTGGCGGGGAATCGATCTATTTGATGTGTGGACTAGATCTAAGGTCGGCCACGAGGGGACACTGAAGCCATTTGGATTTGAGGTTGCAGATGTGATGGATTTCGTCCAGTGCTCTTTACGTTGTATCACGGCTCATAGTGATAAAACAGCTGATTGGCTACCAACTATTGGTTAACATATTCAGAATAGAGTTACTACTTCGTCGATAAGTCACTCAATTGAAATTGACATGTTAAAATCTCTGATAAATCCAGTGAGCGGTGGTGCTGAACTCACTGGGCAATCCATAGAAACTCTGTCTCACATGACTGAGATCCGACTGGCGACGCGAATGCCGAAGCTTCTGTGAAGGGTCTTGTGTTCGGATCTTCTTCCGAGTGTGGTGCCCGTGGTTTCCAGTTGACCACGCGCCGTGCTGACTACAGCAACCATCTGCGGTATGGGGCCACACTGGTATCCACAGTGGCGGCCAGTGCTCGCTGAGGATGACAGTGAACTGCTCGCTGTGACCACGTTTGAGTGAAGCGGTGCATGCTTCGAAGTACTGCCCTGGTCACTACTCAGGTACAGCTGTACTGAGCAGATCGGGATACTGGGTCAGTGTTCCGATCGATCATCCATGTCACTGTGGTGAATGCTCGAGAGGAACCAGTTTGGTGACGCAGCGTGCGTCCCACGACACACTCAGAACGCGCAATTGACGACTCGTTGACTTCGAAGTGCAGTGGAGACTTCAATGTCCAGAGTACTGTACGGTACTTGAGGACTTCGAACTTCAAAGTTTGAAGTTCTGTACTTTGCCTCGTTTACTTTGATCGTCAGTGTGATTTCGAGTCAAGATACCCGAGGGGTATGGTTTGTACTGTACTCTGTGCGACCGAGAACTTGGTGAGGCGACAATCAAATTAGGCACCAACAGCTCTACAGTAGTACCGGTAAGGATCGCGAACTTGTTGCGTTGAACCTTTGGATAATGCGGTGTTTCCGAGTCAGCCATCGCGATTGATTCTGCCGTTGTTCTCAGAGATTCAGCCATGTGATCAAAGTGACGCGGATGATGAGTCGAGTGCATAGTACTCAGCATTCCGGGGCTTGTGATGATTCTTCATGGGCAGTGCCCATCCACTGCCCCATCCAAAGGCTCTCGGAAGACAGTCCGCGGATGATGCAGCTCTCCTTCGGGCGAGACTTGCGACGGACTCCAAATTCCTGTACATAGAGCGGTGTAGTGTATTGTAATGGCGACGCCATCATGGCGTGGGCCCCACGCCGGTGGGGACATTGTCTCCACTGTAGGGCGACTGCAGGACTCCTGCCAAGAGGTTCGTACTACGGACCACAGATCTCGAGGCTCAAGAGCTCCAGTCGACCCTCGAGGAGAAGCGCACTCATGGAATCAGATTCTTTTGGTGGGAGATGGCTGCGTGGCGCTTTTATGTACAATCGCGTTGGCTTTCGAAACACTGACCACGAAAGATTCTTCATCTCTCTTTCTGTTGATAACGTTATGCATGGAGACCTCCGTGCTCTGTACAGTAGTGTTACTGTATACTGAGGCAACGAAGGCAACTAGATTCGTGGGTGAAATGAAGATCGGGAGATCTACAGTGCCGAGGTTTAAGCCGGACCTGTTCACGCGGATCCGCTCTCCCCGTAGAGTCGACACAGCTCATCCTTACTCCACAACCAGAGATGCTGATGATCACCCCGATGGGATGCACACAGAAGAAAGAGCAGGTTCACAATAGACAGCGCCCTGTAGGCTCCAGGCTGTAGCTCACCTAGCCAGTGGCCAAGTCCTAATGCAGCTCCAGGAGACCTCGCTCGAAGATTCCCATTCTCGAATTTGACTCCTCGACGCCAAGATCAAGCTCCCGCAATGGTCAACCTCTTCGTCGCTTCCCTCGCCACGCTGGCGTTTGCGAGCCACTCGCTTGTTGCTGCGCAGAACTCGTCGCTGCCCAACTGGGTCGGTCCGAAGATCGGCAAGCCGATCGACACGGCCTGCTACCGCAAGACCATCCTCACCAAGACCTGTCCGGTTGGCTACAAGTTCGACAATGTCGCGACCTGCTGGGCGCAGTGCCCGCTCGAGTATCCAGTTGAGTGTGGCATGGAGTGTATCCCACAAAACGAAGACTGTACGCTTGAAGTCATCAAGAAGGTGAGCGTAGTTGCCGATGCCGCGCTCAAGCTCGCGTCCAGCGGCATCTTTGGCCAGCTCTCCGCTGCGTCCAAGGGCGTTCAGCAGGGCGTAGCGTGCGGCTCGCAACTCTTCTCCGTCGTCAAGAAGCTCGTGAGCTACGCTGAAGAATTGCGCGTCTCGTTTCCAACCCAGACCCAGGACCAGATCCTGTACTTGCTGTCCAAGTCGGACCTGGCGGTCTACGATCTGCCCGTCGCGGTCACCACTTGTGCTGGCCTCCCCACGCCAACTGGCCTGGACCAAGTTGCTAGCGTTGTGAAGATCATCAAGGACATCCTCACCAAGGTTCTGACGCAGGGCTCGTCCGCACTGGACCCGCAGAACTTCCTCGCGATGACGAACCAAGTCTCGGTCGGCCAGCTCACGAACGAAGAGATCGAGAAGCTCAAGCAGCTGATCGCCGCTGGGGAGACTTGTGGCGCACAGCTCAAGATCGTGATCGACCGTATCTCGGCCGCTGTGCAGGCATACAAGCAGGCGAACCCCACCGCGTCGGTGGATGTGATCCGCCTCGTCCTGAGCAACTCGGATCTGTTTCTCAAGGACCTCCCAGCGGCGACAAACGAGTGTGTCTCCAACAGTGCACTCGACGGCTTCCGTACGCGTGACGACATCCGCAAGACCATCCAGATCGTCGTGGACCGTGTGGTGGATGCTGCCAGCCAGAACGGCAACCCGGTGCCAGTCGAAAACTACGTGATCACGATCGCGAACCTGGGCCTCGACGCCATCTCTCTGCTGGACCCGACAGGTATCGCCAGCCTCGCGAAGGAGTACATCCAGCCGCTGTGCTCGCCTACGTCTGGGCTCGGTGAGATCGACGACGGCCCGGCCGTGATGGCGCTCGGTCTCCGCACCATGGGCCAGGCATTCAACGGAAGCACGGGCGTGTGGACCAAGGCAGGTGATGGTATCGTCAAGATCCAGTTTGAGAGTGTGGACAATCAGGACGTCGAGGTGAACGTGCTGTCAGGTGGCTCGACGATCGCTAAGGTGGCAGTCAAGAAAGGACAGACAGTGACGTGGACCAAGCCGCTGGCGGAGCTCCAGGACAAGACGCTGTACTTGGACCGCTGGCGTCCGGGCTTTTTGGGTATCCCGGGCACGGGCGGCGGCTCGCTCTTGCTGTGGGCTCCGCACGCGTCCGAGGGCGGCAGCCTCGAGCTCCACGCCAAGCTCAGCATCTCGTAAGTCTGCCGAGACTGCTCGTAGTGTGTATCGTGAAAGTTGTTTTTTCATTCCTATTATTTCGCTCTTATTTCTATTTTTGTGGATCATGAAGAGTCACTCATCGGATATATCAACAGGAACCATCATGAACACGTCGTACGAAGCATGGGCGCGGTTTGATGTGGACAAGGAACTGGAGCATGTGGATGCAGTGGAGCAGCAGGAGCAGCAGCGCAAGCAACATCAGAAGAAGGTCGCGGAGAAGCGGTCGGTGGAAGACTCGATCTCGCGCGACGCCGAGCAGTCGGCTGACGCGTTGGCAGCGCACGCGGCCGTTGCTGCGCTGAAGGCGAAGAAAGGAAGGGGCAGGGGACGCTCTGGAGTGAAAGAAGAACGTGGAGTGGATGCAGGCGATCTGGGAGATCTGGGGGCTGAGCAGGAAGGTGGTGCCAAGACGAAGGTCTCCGATAACGCTGATGCAGAGACGCTGAGTCGTGTGGCTGAGATGATGAAGCAAAAGCATACGCTGATCGCAGAGACCATGCTGGCCAGACGACGTGGTGATAAGTTGATGGAAGCCGAGGAGTGGGATGAGTCTTATAAAGAGTACGAGCGAGCGCTGGTGAATGCCAAGGCTCTTGAAGAACTCAAGCCACAGTTGGTGGAACTCCAAGAGCTGCAGGCATTGATTCTAGGGAGAACTCCCGTGAAGAAACCGGAGACAGAGCCTCACGACCACAGCAACCAGTGTGAGAAAGAACCTCACAACCATGAGCATAGTCATGATCACGACCACAGCCACGACTGTCACAGTGCGAACGACGCTAGAAGCGCCAAGGCTGAGAAAGTGAAGAGGCCCACACCCCAGCCACTTCCGAAAGCTGAAGATCTAGGCGCAGTGGTCAAGATGTTTCTCAAAGACTGTTACTTGGGGATCGGTGCGTGTGAAATGGGCAAGCACCATTACGCTGCGGCCTCGGAGAAGTTCAAGGAGGTGCTGTTGCGGGACGATAACCATCTCGCGTCGTGGCTGCAGCGAGGCAAATGCTTTGAAAACATGGGTACGTTTTCAACTGATGAGCTGGCTAATATCCACCCAATTCAGCTAACACCAATAATCTCGTCTCTCATAAGATGCACCGCTGCTCGCGTGGCTTCACTTCAATCGGGTCACAAGCCAGGTGAGTTGTGTGATCCATTAATGGATCGTATTTACGTATGAGGAACTAACAGACCTCATTGAACGTTCAGGATGCTGACTTTGAAGAGGCCAAGGAGTGTGAAACTCGTATCAAGAGTGTGCTTCTTGAGCCGAATCTCCGATCATCTGGTCCGTACGACCGCATTTTAGATGGTGTTTGTTGTTTACTGATCGAGAATGTGATGTCCAGACTGTGCCGCAGTTCAGTCACTAGTCGCCGCTATGTCCTTGAAGGAAATCCTAAGCCACGTCAAGCTTCACATGGACGCCGGGAATGTGATCATGATCGAAGGTTTCCATGAGTACGCCGTGCTCAAGTACGAGAGCGCCCTTCACTTCCTTGCAGCCGCAAGAGCCTCCGCGTCTTCAGCTCCGACGACCCACGAGCCGTCCGTGACGAAAGTCGTGTCACATCTGGAGATTTCGTGCCACGTGAATATTGCAAGCTGCCTCCTTGAGATGCAGAAGCACTTATCACGGGCGTTGAAACACTGTCAACACGCGCTTGAGATCGACCCCGGCCACGTCGTCGCGAACTTTCGCATAGGCCAGGCGTATCGAGCCTTGCATGACTACGAGTCCGCGCTGTTGGCGTTCCACACCGTGAGGATGCTGCTATCATATCTGCCGGCTGAGAGAGCTCAAGAACAACTGCTGAAGCTCGACAAGGAAGTCGACCGATGCGAATTCGACCGCAGCCAGTACGATGCGGCGTACATTCGCCAGCAAATGAAACAGGACGCTGCTTGCTAACAAGCACCACAGGATCATGAATAATACAATACTTATTGAATTTGTGATGTGCATCTTCTATATTGTTGCTGTGAGTTGTGATGGCGGGAGATGAAAGCTTTGCGAGGTTCGAGCGGGTGGTGAGGGGTCCTGTAAGTCCAATGTCTCAAGTCCAAGCAGGTCAAAGCTCTCTGCAATCGGTTGTTCTGCCCGCTGCACTCGAGGTGGCTGAGTCCCCACTGCGTCTCTGCTGTTTCGAGCAGCCTTCTCTTTTCGGCTTCTGCCCCGTGTAGTCATCGTAGGAGGGTCCGACGTGAAGTCGCATTCTCGTGGCTCATCTAGGTTTCCAAACACGAGCTCGGAGCGTGGCGGAAGGCGAGCACTCGCGGACCGTGAGATCGCTGGTCCGTCAAACAAGTCGTCGGGGTGAGTCACAATCTTCAAGCCGATGTCGTCCGTAGACGACGCGGACGCGTTGTCAGTGTATCGAGGCGGACGCAGACTTTCAGCTGCTGATAGGATAATTTCGCGCGACGAAAACGAGTTTACGCTGCGAAGGCCTCGGTCCGTGAGCTTCTCGTGGAGCTTTTCCGCCTGCCGTCGAGCCTGGAAGAGCTCGCGTTCGTGGGTGAGTAGATGCAGCATCTCCGCCGCTGTCTTTCGGACACCCGCACCAACGTCTAGGTGCTGACTGAATTTGTACTGCTCGTACTCGAATCGGTTGTAGTCGTTGGCCAAGCTATCGAGAAATGCTATGCGAGGGGAATCCTGGCAATCCTTGAACACTTGAATGGTGCCGTTGATGAGCAAATACAAGAGTACGTTGAGTGCCTACAAGGAAACGATTAGACACACAAACACATAGTGAGGGTGAGGAGGAGCTGTGTTCACGAACCTTCTTCATGAGCGTCGGGTCGTGCTGGTAATCCACGAGGATCTCCCACACGCGTTCCATGATGAACGGATAGTCGACGATGTTCCTCGTTCTAGCCGCCAAGTCGTTCAGCACAGCGGTCGGCACTGCGATAGCCGTGCAGTTCTTTGGAGAAAACGACACCAAGTCCTCATCAAGCGACAAGTACTGGTCCAGCAGGATCTCCACGGGGCTCTTGGGATCGCCCTGGATCGCTTCCTTCACCTTGTCAACCAGCTCATCGATCGCCTTCCGGAAACGGTCCATCTCGTCTCGACCTTGAACTTCCCCACCGTTGCGAGTTCGATGTGAAGGCCCACGGCTTCGGCTTCGCTTCCGCTGCGCCCTCCACAAGAAACGCCATCTCCATCAACCCCATAATTAGCTGGCCCACAGCCGGAGTGGAGCCATGTACGGAATATATGGCTACACTTTATATTCGACATTTTCGACAATTGTTTTACTAAGGCGGACGTATTAAACTGACGATAGTGACGGTACTTTTGACCTCATTGCTGTGACTGGCAGCACTGGTGACTGGTGATGGCTGCAATTGGCCCAGAAGACGCGAGCATCACACTTGATCACCACCATGGCAAGCTCTTCGTCGCCGGCTCCTGTGAGCGCCGACATGGACCCGCAGCAGCTGCGCAAGGCGCTGTCCAAGTACGCGCTGCCCAGCGCTAGTGAGCTGCGCCACTTGCACGCCGCGGACCCGACCAACTCGTACCGGTCGTCGTTCTTCCGTCTGCAGATCGATGAGCTGCTCAGCGCTGTGCAGAGCCAGCCAAGCGCCAAGTCATCTGCAGGTCTACAGGCGCTGCTGTTCGAGATCAAGAATATCTTTGATGCGATGGACGAGCAACAGGTCACGCAGGAGGCGCTGCAGGCCAGCGGACTGCCTGTGCGCAACCACGTGAAGCGCAAGGAGATCGTGCTGCCTTTCCAGAAACCTGCGCGCTTGGATGTCGTCGGCAGCTTCATCCTCAAGAACATGGCGTTTGCGCGCAAGAGCTCCCATGCGGAGTACGGCACGTTCACGGTGGATATCACGGTCGAGATCCCTGCCGAGTGCTTTTTGCCCAAGGACTTTGCCAACTACCGTTACTTTGACAAGCGTAACCTGTACCTGGGCGTGTTGCTGGCTGAGTTACAGAGCCAGTCGAAGCTCTTCAGCAAGGTCTCGCTTGCCGGATTCAACGGCGATTACGAGAAGCCGATCGGCATGTTGCGTGTGAACCCGAAGCACCTCGAGGCCCACAATATCAAGCTGTCGAAGATGTGCATCCGTATCATTCCAGTGATCTCGAGTGACCTGTTCAAGCTGTCCAAGCTGGCGCCGTCGCGCAACAATATCCGCCACGACCCGAACATGTCCGAAGAGGAGATGATGCAGTGCAGCACGCCGTTCTACAACAACTCGATCCTCGAGGACATGATGATCCGCCAGCACACGCGCGAGCTGCACGCTGCGCTCTCTGAATCGACCCAGTTTGCTGAAGCCTGTGTGTTGGCGAAGGTGTGGGTCCGTCAGCGTGGTTTCCACAAGGCGCTTGACTCAGTCAACGGCTTCCTGACCTCCATGCTGCTGCTGTACCTGTACTCAAAGAAGCGAATCACTGCCGCGACGCCGTCGGACTTAATGCTCAAGGTGCTCTTGCAGTTCATTGCTAGCCACGACATCAAGAACGAGCCGCTGCAGTTTCCACCTACCGAAGGTGGCGTCACGCTGACTCCTGCGGGTCTTCAGGTCTTCCAGTCGGCGTTCGATGTCGTTTTCCTGGACTCGTCTGGACGTCTCAACTTGTTTGCTCGTCTCACGCACGATGCGTGGGTTGAGCTCCAGCACGCCGCCCAGGACGGCATGAAGATGGCACAGCAGGGTTCGATGGATGACTTCAACGCTCTCTTCATCAAGAAGAACGACTTCTGGACGCGATACGACCAGTACTTTTGGTTCCCATTGCCAGCAAAGGTGGACGATGCGGATGAGGAGACGTACACGGTCGAAGAGAAGCGTCAGATCAACGACCAAGGTCTCGAGCGATTCTGGATGCGCAAGCTTGCCAGTGTCGTCAGCCGTGCTATGACGGACCGTGTCACGGTCGTTCGTCCGTTCATCCGAGAAAGCGATGAGTGGTCGCTGACCGAGTCGTCTTTCCCAGCTCGACGGAAGGTGGCGCTTGGTCTGCGCATCGACCCAGAGAACGCGTGGCGTATCGTCGACAAGGGCCCACCAGCCGACGACAAGGAGGCGAGTGTGGCGTTCCGTCGATTCTGGAAGCAGAAGTCGGAGCTCCGTCGATTCAAGGACGGTGCCATCGTTGAAGCTGTCGTGTGGGATGAAATTCCTGCCGACAACAAGCACATTGTGCTCGAGGCGATCGTGCGTTACATCGTGCCAGCTCACTGCCCACACGTCGTCTCGAGCGAACACATCCGAACCTCCAATGCTTCGCTGTATGCTGCTCTTGATGTGGAAGAGCACGTGACGTCGGTCTCGACGAAGAAGATCTCGGGCACGACGTTCGAGTCCACGATGAACTCGGTTTCGAACCTGTGGGTCATCTTCAACACGTTCGCCAAGGCCTTCCGCGATTTGGACTCGCTGCCTCTCAAGGTCACGGATTTGATGCCAGTTCACCCAGCGTTCCGCTACACTGGTCTTTTCCCTGTTCAGCCTCACCCGCTCGCGTACTCCAAGGGACAGAGGAAGTTGGCGGCTCCAATGGCCATGGTCGGCACTGTTCTTGAGCCACTCCAGTTGCAGGTCAAGTTTGAGCGCTCCTCGGCGTGGCCAAGCGAGAAAGAAGCCTTGAAGCACGCCAAGACTGGCTTCTACGTGCTGATCGCCCACGAGCTCGAGACGCGCCACCACCTCCGTTGCGAGGTCGCGATTGACTGTGTAGACGTGTTCACGAACGGCTACGTCTTCCGCATCCAGATCAACAGCGAGAAGGAACTCGCTGTCGTCACGGGTGCGACGGGTTTGAAGAAGATGGCGCTCGTTAGCTCACCAGAGTACATCGCGACGAAGCAGCAGACGGAGTACCTCGCTCGCCATGCCAATACTATTCACGCGCTGCACACCAAGAACACGTCGTTCGGTCCAACCGTTCGCCTTGCGCACCGCTGGCTCGCGGATAACTTCATGTCGAACGTGCTGCGAGTGGAAGCGATCGAACTGCTCGTGGCGTACGGCTTTGTCACCGCCACACCAACGTCGATGCCACACTCGATCCTCTCAGGCTTCCTCCGCTTCCTCAAGCTGGTCTCTGCCTACGACTGGCACGAGTCGCCTCTGATCGTGGACCTGAACGCGACGCTTGATGACGAGAAGCAGCGCGAGATCATCCGCCGTTTCGAAGCGTCGAACAGCAGCCCAGCGACCCACCCAGGCATGTTCATCGCTGCCGACTACGAAGACATGGAATGCCTGTCGAGCTGGACGCGATTCACGCCGGACAAGGTCGTCGTGCAGCGCTTGGTGTCGCTCGCCAAGATTTCGTACGACGCGCTCACGCAGTGGCTCTCGTCCGGCACGTCGAGCTCTGGCTGGAAGGTCGCCTTCACTGCGTCGTCTTCAGACTTCGACGCCAAGCTCACGCTCAGCACTGACAGGCTGCCAACCAAGAAGATGAAGATCGAGGCCACTGGCAAGAAGCAGGCGTACACGGCCCACGTGTACAAGAACATGGACCTCACAGCTGTGCCTGTGATGGTCGGATTCGATCCGGTGCAACAGCTCCTGAAAGACCTGAACCACAAGTTCAGCCACCTCGCGCTGTTCTTCATGAACGGCCTGGATGCGAGTGAGATCCTGCTGACGTGGAAGCCGTTGGCGTTCCTCCCAGCGAAGTTCCGTGCCATCTCGTCGAACGCGCTGCTTCCGCTGCCCAAGTCGTCGGAGGATGACGTGGACGACGTCGTGAACGGAGAGAGCGGCTCACGTGCGAACGCAATCCCCAACATCTTTGAGGCGCTCGCCGAGATGCAGCGCCTCGGCGCCGGCATGATCGAGGATGTCGAGCTCCAACCTTTTGGCACACAATAGAATTTTATATACCGGTACTGCAAGTAGAAATCCAACATCGCTGTCTCCATTCATGTCTTTGTATGGGTCCATTCGCTGCCGATTGAATTGAGTCTCGACAAAGCTCGAGAAGAACTCTTTCCACCGCTGGGCGGTTCTCGTGAGAAAGTCCACCAATTGCGATGCGCCACCCATTGGCTAAAACCAATTTTGTTTCAGCCAATAGAATGTGCGTGTGGTATTCAGGGTGACCATCATTCTGGTTGAAGACGACAAAGGTTGGCGGAAAAGTTGGTTCAATCCAGTTCTCGATTCTCGACGGCAAGGAGAAGCATGAGTGCGGGGATCATGGAGGTGCTAGATGACACCTTCCATGCAAAGCTACTGGCTCTAGATGGCGTCTTGCTGGTCGCGGTGCATCGAAGACTCGTTAAGGAACAGGTGTGCGCCAAGACACGGAGCACAGGCGCTGCTGCCGCAGTGGACGGCGTCAGAGTAAGCAGCGCATGCGAGAACACCGTTCGCCAATGAATTGCTCAATGCTATTATCGCGACAGGAACTACTGAACGGGCTGAAGGAGTCGAAGGATGTCGTCGCACTTGAGCGGAAGCTTCGTGGAGTGATGCGGTGCATGAAGTCGTCAACCGAGAGAAGCTGGGTGGTGGACGAAGTTCCGACGGAAATAGCGATTCTATGGCTTGTACTCTGTGGAATCGTAGCGCGATTGAGCCAACTTGATGCCTCATCGAGAGCGATGGCGGTGATTACGACGGTGGTTGGCGATGTGATCAAGAACTTGGCGTCGATGCCTCGGTTGGAGGACACTGAGAGAGCACGAGTTCAAGCTCTTCCCGTCATCAAGGGATTAATTTCTTTTCTCGTCACGTCGGTGCCTATCCGAGAGAAGAAGAGTGCAGTGCGGCTTTGTGAATCGTTCGGGCTTCGCGTCGGGGATGTCATCACATCGTTGACTCCATCGGCGCTAACCCAGAAAGGAAAGAGCTGTGCAGTCGACTTCTGCCGAGACTGGTTGCGCAGTATTTCGTTAGCAGATGCCATCGTCGCCATGCGCGGCGTTCTCATGAAGTGCCGAAGACAAGCCGTATGGACGCGGGTATTTGTGGAGCTCATTAGTGCGTGTCCGAAGGTAGCGCTGTTGCTCCTCGAAGAAGTCGAGATCGTGGGCACGGAGAGAGACGAAGATCCGGGCTATCGGCGACTCGCAGTAGAAACGATCGGAGTTTGCCTTCCTGTCATCGCCACGATCGACAAGAAGACGGTTGATAAGCTACTATGCGCTGCTACCGGAGATCTGGATTGCAGTATTCAGTCTCTCGCATGGAAGGCTCTCCTCGGTACCATACATCGCGTCAGCGCTCCACAAAGTCAGCAGATCATGGTAGTCGCTCGTGATACGCTCTTGTCCGACCCAAAGAAGATCGTCGGCGCGGCCGCACTCCGTCTTTTGGCCACGGGTGACATGAATGCACAAGAACCCTGCTTTCAGCAAAGGTACGTACTCTACACAGCTTCGAGGCTATGGGTCACGGTTAACCTCGTCATGATAGTGTCCAGGAGTTTCTCCTGACGTTGATGGCACAGAATGGGAAGCTATTTCCAAGCAGTTGGATGCAAGACGCGAAAACGCTGTTAGCAAGATCGAGTCTGCCTATCGAGCCAACCTTATTGCTGCAAGTGATGACGACAGCGGACAAGGGTGGAAAGGAGCTGATTGCGACCACGTTTGCTGAACGTTTGGACACCCAAGACACAGAACAGTCAGTGCACGAGCTTCAAGGCCTCGCCAAAAGTGTTCACTTCGACACAATCGTGACGTTTGAAGACTTGATTGAGCGAATTTGTTCGCACTTCGTCCAGTCTCAGGTGAACTTGGGCAGTAAGCGCAAGGTCATCGCTCATGCGTCAAGTTGTGCACTCCATACTCTGAGCGAGTGGGCAGGTGGAGTATTGGAGATCGACTTGATCGGATGCTTACTGCTCAGCACATCCATCCTTCGAGCTTCCTTGCCCGATACATCGGAAGCCGCGGTAGACATGGTGCTGGAAAAATCGCTTCAAGTGCTCAAGGTATTGAGCATTGTGTTGGGGTTCTCATCATCACTGAGTCTAACATGCTGTCATCAGGCGTGTGTTGCGTCATTTGAACCTTTTCAAACTCAAGACAGGATGGAATTCGGTGCATTGGTCGCACTGCGTGCGGCTCGACTGGCCCTCGAACAGAAGAAGTCGCCGATAGCCCAAAGTACTGTCGAAGGAGCAGTACAAGACATGGTGATATCCCTCGTTTCAAGTCATCGACTCCAAAGGTGAGGCTTTTTTGTGACTCGTACATGATTGCCACAATGACAAACCATCTATGTTTTAGGGAAACTGTGAAGCTGCTGTACAGTCTTCGGAGCCCACAAAAACATGCATATTTCTGCCTTGCCCTTGCCCAGGTATGCAATTCCTCCGTGGTTCTTTTGGCGGAAGTCCGTGCTCATTTGTGATTTACAATAGGATGAAGCCTTTTCGTCACGACGTCAAATTGTGGCATTCCTCACTCTGGTTGGGATTATCGCCTGCGAGAATGCAACCTTCGCAGCCCAACTGCAAGCAAGGACAACGGCAACCGCAGATGATTGCGACGCTGACGGAGACGATGAGCATCACGAAGGACAAACTGACTACATGGGGAGTTTCAAGGACTCTGTTGCCTTGAAGAATCGCATCAAGCACGTACGTGTTCGCCATCTACTATGGATTTACTTCAACGTGGTCACTTTGGGTTTCGCAGGCAAAAGATCGATCGATCTCTGATGGATTACTTTCTGCGTACTTGCCACTGGTGAATCGAGTAATCGAGACGGGTGAGTTCGCATCTGTGCCCTCAAGCAAGGCAGAAGAAAACTAACATCCATGGAATCTAGGTCAACTTTTCGACGCGAAAATGGCAGCTCTGTGGACGCTTGGGGAGTTTATGAGTGAGTTCACTGAAGCTGTTCTGCCATACCTGTCATACTCACCTTCAGTGAAGAAGTTTCACAGGCGGTCGCTGACGGTAAATCTCTCCGGATCTCCCCCACTTCCCTTCATTGTAGGTGACTGACCAAACGATAACCGACGTTGTGGATCCAGAGTATTCCAGCACCATCATCGACATCGCCACGAATGTCCAAGAAGACGTCGTTGTCCGAATGACAAGCGTGGATGTGTGGGCAGCGCTACAATCGACAATGAAGCCATCAGTGGCAAAAGAAAAGGCGGTCGATGTCGTCTACGCCATTCTCCATCGCAACTCGACGGTTGAACAGCTCGTCGACCACGTCTTGAAGCATCTGCAATCTCTCGTCTTGGAAGCGCAACTCCGTGAGTATTGATGATTGTGAGAGTGACCATATCGGGAGATTTGTTCTCATGGGCGAATGCTTATTAGGTGACGATCGTCTCCATGACTTCGGCGTCTTCTTGGCCTCTGATAGTGAGCAGATCAAATCAACTGCACAGCGATTTTTCAGGAGCTACACCCGGAAACATTCACCAACGAAGATGACGACCACGGTGTTCGGTGCGTGACTCGTTTGTTGTGAGTACGACACGCCAACGACTGTAAGCTAATCATGCCGCACAGAAATGTACTTCGCGCTCGTGAGCCAAGAGCAGACAAAAGGCGTGGCGTTAGAAGCCTCCAAGTATCTCATCGATGTGCTTTGCGAGCACTCCATCTCTGTAGGTCACTCGCTCCGAAGCCGGCGGATGTGCACCTCTGACAACTGCATTCGTGTAGCTTGATCAACTTCAGTTATCGTTGACGGACGAGTGCGAATCCGAGCGACGATGTCTTGATGCTTTGCGTCTGCTCCTCCTCACCACCACGCTCTCCGTAAGTTGGTTGGTCAAGGCGATTCCTTTGGTGAACAGGACTGATTCACGTTCATTCAGACATCAGCACTACGGGTGGTGATCCGGTCTGTTGACAGGTAAGCCCCGAAGCTACCATGAATGCAAACGAACCTTATCTAATTCCACGTTGGACTATCGTTTTCAGAGCTGCCTCGTACGACAACAACGGAGAGATCCGCGAAGCTTTTGACCGGCTCTTGACGAAGCAACTTCAACGCACGAAAGGTACACATGAGTTTCAACAGGATATGGCTACACACCACGTGGGATCTCACCGATACAACTGTTTTTGCCACGTCACTCAGACAAAGCAGAGCGAGCAGCGATCAAGAACGCGATCGCCAAAGTCACGGAACGCAAAGCAGTTGAAGCCCACGCGACGCCACGCCGTGTGCCTTTGTCGTTGGTATCGATCGGCAGGCTGACGAAGAACGGCAGGGGTTAGTCACCCCACGAACAACACAAGACTATTCCATCCAGCCAGCAAAAAGCAAGCCAAACGTTTATTACTGCGAAAGCTTCACTAGAAACGGGATCGATCTCAATCTATACAGCTGGCCAAGAAAAGCACATTGCAGTCTGCTCGGTTGCGAGCTTACTTTGGCGACTTTGGGGGCGACGAGAGCGAGCCCTCGACGATCTTGGCAGCGACGGCCTTGGTCACGTCCTTGCCGATGTCCGTGGCGACACTAGTGATGTCAGCGATGACGGCACCGCTGCTGTTGACGGCTTCCTTCATGGCGCGGTCAATGCGGAACTCCTGGCCCTTCAGGAATGGCGCCAGGAAGTGGGTGTAGAGGAACGAGGCGCCCATGGTCGACGGCATGAACAACCACAGGAGGAAACCGAGCTTGAACGCATAGTAGAATGGGATCCAGTACAGCAGGAAGTCGGCGAACACCTCCATCACGCTGAAGCACGCGTACACGACCCAGTACGTGAGCCACTGGACGTCGTCTTGCTTGCACTCCGATTCCACGGCCTTGAACGACTCGTACGCTGGGTACGCAAAGCCGACGAGGTTGCAGATCAGCCCGGCGCCGAAGCCGACGAGCAGCAGCAGCAGCAGCAGCGTCGAGACGCCGATGACGAGGTAGAGCTTCTCCACGCCCGTGGCCGCCTGCGCCTTCTGCAGGATCACATACTTGTCCAGGTCCTTGGACCACTTGTCGGCGTGCGCCTGAATAGTTTCCATGCTGGTCTGTGTTCTCTTTGTTGGTTGCGGGGAAGTCGCGAGTTGGAGAGTGAGACCGAGAGAAGAATTTGGCTCGCGAATCACACACACACTCTCGGCCAGGTCCCGTCACCCCACGGTTGGGAAACCCGAATTCCTATGATACAATCCCGAGACCTATCAATGATGTCCATACAAAAAGAAGGCTGCGGATTTTGTCTTTACAAACATATTGTCAAATGCCGCAAAAATCAGCTGGTAAGCTCTATAGATATAAAAAATCGACCATCAAATGCAGGCGTGATCTAGAATAGGCAGCGTATGTGTTCTCAGAGGGAATGGAACAAAACAGTTCTGTTGTGGAACCCCCAACGCAAAGGCGTGGCGCGGGGATTTCGACATGAAGTGGAACGAGGCAGCTGCTCTCACGAAGATCTTTCCCACCAGTGGATCCACCATCGCTTTCGCGCCGGCATCGATCGACAGCCCCTGCACACTAATTACACTCTATCATACAGTACTGTGCCATCCACACTAGACGCGTCCTGTGTGGCGGTGGGAGGATCAAATTGATCATCTATCGAACGGGAGGCAGTTCCAGCCATCGTGGGCGGCGCTTCAACCCACCCAGCGAGAGAACAGAACATTTAGTTTCACAGGATCCATTCTTTTTTTTGTTCTCGCGGCGGCCGAGAATTGTTCTCCGGAACTGCTCTCGCGCGTCGCCAGCCAACAATGGAAAGATGGAGAATGCCGTTGGATGGCGGTTGTCTCCGCCCAGTGGATTAAGACGGCAATCTTGTCTCTAAAACCAAGAGTTGGTTTCCAAGCCCCGCGTCACGCCTGTCGCGCGTCCCGCACGCAGCGTGCGTGATGACGCCAGTCTGGCGTCAGTGAGAACACGCGATCAGTCACGACGAGTCGCGACTCAAATCGTCGAGAAAACCATTATCAACATGAACGTGTGATCTTATCCAGCGAAAAGCAACGATACCGGTATGATGTGTCAATACTGTACGAAGCATAGCGAGAACTTAACTGGCAGCTATGCTATTGAATGGATCATCTAAAAGCTGTGTGCTGATGTGTATTTCGTTAGAAGTCACTGCATCGTCCTTTGCGCTCCCAGTCACCGAAGCGCGTGGGCTCCTTGAACTTGCCGCCGCGTTGCGGGCCGCCGTACTCGGTGCCCGAAGGGCCAAGCGCGACCGTGTCTTCCATGTCTTCGAAGTCATCGTCATCCAGCTCATCATCCGAGTGGTCATCGTGGTCATGGTCGTGTTGGTGGTCATGCGTGTGGTCATGGCTGTGGTCATGATCGTTGCCGTGCGATGAGTGGACGATCGGGCTCTTGGCGTTCTTGCCGATGGGCACGAAGTCGGGCTCATTGTCGTCATGGTCATGCTTGCCGTGCAAGCGCACAGCCGACATCGCGATCGACCGCTGCACAGCAGTATACACAGCCATGTGCTTGATCGCTTGCATATTCTTGGTGCGCGTGCTGGTGGCCATGCGCACACCACGCGCCGTGAGCCGCGCGACGCTGGTGCCGATCATCATGGTCGCTCGTGGATGTTTCCCAGGATGAACAGCTCGGATTGGCACCACATTAACAAAATGGTGTAGTCCACATCATATACCTCCTCTCTATGATAATTAGGTACCTTACAATAGAGGTTTTCCTTGTATCTTGAAGAGTTGCCGTTGGCGACTTGTGGCCTCATGGGGAATTGAGCCAAAGGACGATGGCGTCGACGCGGAATGCGGGGCTTCAAGCGGCTCCACACGGCGTCCAGCCGAGCGGATCGTCGCTGGATGCACTGCGGGAGTTCTACCTCTCGTCCTGTGCTGTGTATGAGCCGCCAGGGCCCACTAACGACCCTGCAATCACGCTGTGTGTGGCGCCTCCGACAGCCCATGAGGAGTTTTCCCACGAAAATGCGCTTGGCTTCATGTTTGCCGATGAAATGAAAGTCGTGCGCCAACTGCAGAAGCAATCGGACCAAGGAAGAGAGCTGTTCATGAAGATCTACTTTGCGAGAGGCTGTGCGAGTGCGATTCCGCCGCCGCCACCTCCAGCTACAGAGGCAAGTGAAGTCGCCAAACTGCTGCGGTACTACGGCGGCGTTTACGACGGTAAGCTGGTGTTTGCTTCACTATGGTGAATGCATGGAAACTCTAATGATGTGGTGCGTGTGTGTGTGTGTGAGAGTAGTGCTGCAGCCACAGGTGGCGAAGCTGCGGCAGTTGTGCGACTACTGCAGCCAGACTGTGGGCATGCTTAGCGACACGATCCAGCGGATCGCTGCCCAAGAGAACACCCACCGCGTGATCCCAGACGTGCTGCTGGACGGGATTCTTGATGTGATGGACATCGTGTTGCAGATGAATCAGCTTCACGACACGAAGAGTAGTCTGCGAAACGATTTCTCATTGTTCAAAAGGTACGCGATGTCCCTGTTTCATTCCAGTCGCGTGGCATCTCAGTGGTTGGATTGTGTGGCAGAGCGTTCAAGCATGTGAAGGGCGATATTTCTGAACCGGATAACGTTGCCAAAGAGATCCAGCGGCTCCAAGACTTTGCGGGCAACACATCGCAGTCCAAGAGCTCTATTTGGGACTCCGTCCGCCACAATCTCACGAGCGTGAAGCGGTACGCTGGTGTGTTGGAGGTACGAGCTATGGCATGTATCAATCTAATCGAGCTTTACGTTGTGGTAGATACGACCAAGTGGTCTTCTTGCTTGTGAAACAATGCCTGGAGCACTTGGAGGGAGATCGATGTCTGCTTCCACGCGATAAATTCAAGTACATCCGCGTGCTGCCGTATCTGATGGCAGTGCTTAACGCTGACGCCATCAGTGGGAGCTTGAACGGATTCCAGAGTGCCGGCAAGAAGCTCATCGAAGCGGTTGGTATACCATCTATTATAGTACAAAGGATGGTGGTCAGGCAAGTTGCTGACATTTCCAGTTCGTGGTTAGACAGGGAAAGTAGTCGGTCGTTTCCCAGTTCTACCTATCTTCGCCGATCTCTGTGTAAAACCAATGGCACCGATCTACGAATTGGGCGGCGTGAAAGCTGATGCTTCAGCAGCATTGGACCGGCAGTGGGATTCAGCCTACGACTTGGCCGGCACAGTGCGACGAGCGAGAAAGGAGTGCGGAGAGTTTCTGCCTCGGTTCATGTTTGCTGTCAACAAGGTATTTTGCACCCAAATCACATCATGACCGACTGGAAACCACTGATACAATGCTGTTCTCGCAGGCTCAAAAGGC
Source organism: Pythium brachiatum (assembly GCA_023337615.1). Taxonomy (NCBI): domain Eukaryota; phylum Oomycota; class Peronosporomycetes; order Pythiales; family Pythiaceae; genus Pythium; species Pythium brachiatum. The sequence goes on along the minus strand of JAADXI010000140.1, from coordinate 762 downwards.
GGACACTCGAGCAAGCAATGACACGACGGCGAATTCAGTCGCTGAGCTCACAAGCGAAGGAATACGATGTATGTGCGAGTGGAAAACGAGTCTGCAGCTCTTTCTCTCCACAAAGTACCAGGTATTTATCCCACATCTCCACACTACAGTAGCGGAGTATGGTCAAGATGGATCTGACCTTTTCTTTTTGTAGCGACCCAAGACAGACGATCAGCTGGAGCACATGGGGGTGTCGCTAGACAGTCCGTGGCTTGAGTATCAGCGTGTGATCACCCACAACTTCGAGCCGCACGAATGCGCTGCGATCGTGGATATTATCCACACCATCAAAGCTGTCGCGCTCACACTGAGGAAGCACTCGGTCCAAGTCACGGCATGCGTCCGCACGTACGTGTACGCGCACATTCAGCAGTTTGTCCAGCACACGCTCATGCCGATTCTTCATCGAGCCGACAAAAAGAAGCATGCGAGCATGAAGCAGTTCCACGAGCTCCGGCTACTGGTGAGTTATTACAGTACTGTTCTGCATGTTCGATAGCCGTGATACTCATCTGTGCGATTTTTCTGCTGTCCACAGTGTGGCGACTGGATACGAGACGATTGTCCGAAAGACGACTACAAGAAGCGTAGGCGAGAGCGACACCTACCTGATTTAAAGCGACGGTCAACGCCTCCGACGAGATCCCAAGTCGATATGTTGAGGACAGCAGTGAGTGCCATCTACGCGAGACGAACGAGCGGGGAGTTGGAAGCGAAAATCAG